>PVIJ01005017.1:11119-109405 GCA_004024925.1 Scalopus aquaticus | reverse complement strand
AAAAAAAAAAGAAAGGTTAATTCTTACTTTATTTTCAATTGTTTTCAGGATTCCACCTACAAAGGCGCAGCTACAGTTCACCCCGGGACAGCCTGGGGAACGTGCTCCCTGGTATTGGGGCTCCTGAGGTTCACTGCTGATACAGAAGGATCTCCATATTTTTTTTTGCTTCTCTCCACTGAACAGTAAACTATCCTGAGAGAAAGGAAAGGGTAAAGGTATCAAATAAAAACAGCATCACAAGCAGCTCTGCCATGCACCTGAGACTATGCAGGCACTTTGCACAAAACTTCTCCCTTTGCAAAGCAGCAGTGGCAGCCTCCTGCCTGCCTGTTGTCTATGTAGGTGTCTATTTTCCCTTCTCTGTTTCCTAATAAACCTGTCCTTTTAAAATGGGAAGGGGGGGGGAGCAGCATCATACATGGCAATGCTGCTATTTTTTCATGGATGCTCTACCTGGCCCAGAAGAGGCAAGTGCCTTGTTCAGGTGGCCATGGCGACTCCCTAAAGGCTTTGTCCTTGGTTTCCAGATATGAGCAGGAGCTGGCCCTGTGCATGAGTATAGAGGCCGACACCAATGGCCTGCGCCAGGTGCTGGGCGAGCTGACCTTGCCCAGGACCGACCTGGAGATGCAGATCGAGAGCCTGAAGGAGGAGCTGGCCTACATGAGGAACCACAAGGAGGTCAGCCAGAAAAGACAGTTCTCTCCATTGCATTTTTCTCCCAGATCCAAAAATTTCAACTTCAGGTTCACCAGGCTGGAGTTAGAACAGACATGAAGGATCCGTGTCCTCCCTGTTAGTATGGCCGTTTGTCCTGCATGTTTGTGTGGTTGTGGTAGATGGGGAAAGTTGAACAGACGAGGGGTACCTTCTGATTTTGTCGTTTCCATCATTACATAAAGACAGTAAAAATTTTCATTGTCCCAATTTAGAAGTTTTTTAAATGTATTTTAAAAGCTAAAAGCAAACATTTACCAATAATAAGTAATGTTATATATGTCAGAGAAACCGGTTATACCCAGCGTGATACACAGGAAGCTCTACAAAGCTGCAGTTTCTCAGAAGCTGGTCTGTAGAATGGAAGTCAATCTTGACCTTGGCCATGGACTTCTACTGAAAATTAGTGACTGAGTACACCTTACAGTGATGGTCTGGATGAAAATTTACCTGTGATAGACTCCAAATCTCCAGCACAGTCCACTGATTCCACTACTGGTATGCAGAGTCTCTAAGAGCCACTTAGAATAAACCCTGCTCACACTTCCTAATGACCACAACTGTAAGATCTCACTGAATACTGCAGTCTTATTGATAATTTAAATTATATTTGTATCCTGAAACCAAGGAAAAATATCAATGTATCCCTATAGAAAAAAAAAAATAAAGAACAGTCTGTACTATATTAAAAATAACTCTGGGGCCTCCCTGGTGGTGCAGCGGTTAAGCGCTGTGCTGTGGAGCTGTCGGCAGCAATGATGCGAGTTCGACGCCTGGCCAGGGAGATTCCCACATGGCATAGCAGACCTCTCCTGCCGCGCCCGCTGCTCCCCTCAACAGTGTGTTTCCGTCGATCTGCCTGTTCTGCTCTCCACTTTGCCTCTGGCAAACCCTCTCGCTGCCACACGCCTCTGGCCTGTACCCCAGCTTGTATGCATAAATAAATAAATATTTTTAAAAAAAATAATAACTCTGGGCAAGTCCAGCCAGGAAAAAAAATCTACTCTCCAAAGAGGTAGTATGAGGATCATAATCACCTTTTCTAATATTTAAAAAGGAAAATATTTTATTGGGCACAAAACAACACTAAATTTCATTCTCATTGAATAAAATGCATTTTTAGAAAGCAAAAATCACTTCTGAAAGTTTCACTCAATCAGCCAATATCTAACGTAGACACTTAAGACAAACAGCAGCTGGGGCCTCCCTGGTGACACAGTGGCTATCACCAGCCACTGATCCCCAGCCAGGGAGTTTCCCACCTGGCACAGCAGACCTCTCCCGTCTCGCCTGCTCCGTTCCTCCCCTCAGTAGTGCACTTCAGTAGATCTGTCTGTTCTGCTCCCCACTCTGGTCTCTGGTGAATTATCTCATCCCCCACACCTCTGGCCTGCACCCCAGCTCTTGTATGCATAAATAAATAAATCTTTTTTAAAAAAAGATAAACAGCAACCAATTTTGGATATTTGAAACACTAAACTTCACCCCCTTCATTCCATTTTTATCTTTAGAGCCAATCGAAACCTGACAAATCAAGACCATCTTGCAGATGTGGTGAATGGTGAGGTGTCTCCTCCCAAGTTCAAGACGTGGAAGAGCTGGTATAGACTGCACAAGGCCTGCCCAGACTGGCTCCTCATAAGCAAGAAATGTACACATAGAAATTATTCCTTCAGAGTCTGATGCTGTATTAGTTCCATCCCTATTTTTGTCTGATTCACGTTCCTGGGATCCCCTATTCTCATTGAGTCTTTTTCACCCTCTGAAGCAGCTTTCAGTGGCAAGCCATTAGAACATGTTGGTATTTACAATATATCAAATTTGCCTCCGGTCTTTCTGGACCTAACACAGTCTTTTCAAAAACTTTCTTCTAGTGACCCGGAATACTTTTAAAATCATAGCATTCTGATCAAGGACTATTGTTTTAGTAACTAATTGAATTAAAAATGAATGGTAATAATGTGAAATGTCTACCATCTTGATTTCAACAAAAGATTCTTTTAGAAGGCCTGTCCTTTTTATACCAGCCCATCAAGGTCAACTGAAATCATATCATCCCCTACATGGGATAACATTTGTCCTGTTCCTTTTCTAGCACCACTTTCCATTCTGTCAAGAGACAGGTCTTGAGTTCCTAGAGGGTGCCAGACTGAAAGTTCGAGACCAGTGAGACGTGCTGCCTGCCATGAGGAGCTCACACTCAAGGGCAGAGGTGGCTCCAATGGGAACGGCCCTAGAAGGAGACGGAGCGAACAGAAGCTCGGTAGATGGGGGAAGAAGTAACCCATTGTTCAGGGAGTAACAAGTGCAGAGGACGGAGAAAGGGAAGAGAGAAAATGCTATGAAAAGACATAGGCAGAGTCCAGGGTGGGGTTCCTATTGGGGTGAATCAGGTCAATAACCATGTCATGTTCTGGGTTGGGTCAGAAGGTGGCCAAAGTCTAAGCCTGAATAGATGGAATTTCAGTCTGGGTTGCCAAATCCAAAACCCTATAAGGAAGCTAGGAGCAGGATTTAATGATAAAGAGCCTGGGCTCTGAAGCCATACTGGGTTCAAATCCCCACCCTGCTACTTAGTACTAAATAACCTCTGGGTCCTTCAGTTTCCTGATCTATAATAGGGGTGGGGTTGGGGAGAATGATGATTAGTTAAGGAAATATGAGTAAAACTCTAGGTACAGTCCCCAGCACCTAGCAAGTACTGGTGTCCTTTTATTATTTGTGTCCTTTTATTATTTACTGTATGGAACCCAATTGGGATGGAGAAAGCAGGAGAACTGAGAAGCAAGGAGTGCCAAAGAGAGAAGAGGGAAACAGCGTCTTCCAGACCTGGAGAATCCCCAAGTTGAGGGCAAAGGCCCATGGAAGGTGCTTAGGCCTTTTTAAGCTGACTCGAGATGCAGCTATCTGAAGTCACCCTTCCTGTTAACTATTTTCTAGTGGTTTCCGGTGTTTCATTCACTTTGTTAGGTATCGCCACTCAGCTCTCCCTCTAGCCCTAGGGGGTGGGACCTCACCTTTCAGACCCAGATTTACCATCTTTCCCTAAACCAATTCCGTGGTCCCCAGTGATAAGCACCACCGCTTCCCCGGTACTTCCTGGGCTGCAAGTAGTTATTGTTTTGAATAGCATCTGTTTTCCTTACAGTTATGTAGGAATTGTGGGAGACTCAACAGAGAGAGGGGTTTTGCAGGAGTATAAATGCAGTGGTCACTTCTTAGCTATTAGTTTCTCAGCATACCTGTTTTTGGGAAGTATTTTCTCAAGTGAAGTCCCAATCACATCACCTCACTAGAAGTTTTTGTTCAGGCTCTTCTTTGCGACCTCTGGCTCCACACTCCTCGCGGAGGTGATCCCAGCTAATCCTGTGGCGTTAGGAAGCCATTGGTCACTGATTACTTCCTGGGCAGCCTCCAGGATGGCCCCAAAGACCCCCCCAGGTCCCTGTGTGCTCCCCACCCACACTGCACAACCCTATTGGAGAAGTGACGGTGTGTGACGGCCAGGGCCAGGTTCGGGGAGAGTTCTGGTGCGGGCTGGGCTTCCTAGATTGCTCACCGTGGGGCTGTCAGCAGCCCTTAGGTTATACTGGGGGCAGGGGGAAATCTACCCCATACCATCAGCGATTCCCAAAATTTCCCACTGAAGCTTCCATGGCTAGGATCTCAGGGAACAAGCACAAATCCAAAACCACAGTTTTTTGGAAAACATCGCAATCAGAATATCCTGTCGCTTTCACTTGTTAAAGGAAGCTCTGGTGTCTTTATTATTTATAAGTGTGCTTGGCCCTGCTCTCGCTACCGAGAAATGCAATTAGCACAATAACCTTATCATGATACTCCAGCCCTTGTTCATTAGGCCACACACCCCAATTCAGCACAGATGTCAAAGGTCCTTTTGGACCTTGAATTGCAGAATTGGGAGGTGTGTCTTTAAGGAAGTCAACTCATAAGAAAAAAACCTAAGTAGCAGACCAGGCAACAAATGATAAGCATATTGTTTGCTGATGATTTTTTTAATGTCAAATTTTACTAATTTTTTTTTAATTTAATGAAGTACCATCATTTTACCTCCTTGTTAGTATTTTGACAGAATAGGATTTCTCCCCTCAGGTGTGGTCACCATTGCTCCCCCACCACCAGGGTACCCATAGTCCTCCACCATAGTACATCGTGCTCCCTTCTTACCTGTCTCGTCCTGCTCCCTTCCCCTCTGGAAGCTTCAGATCCATGGTCAGCTTTGAAGGGCTGGTTTTAATATTTGTCTTTGTCTGCCCCTTTGGTTTCTCTACACTCCACCCATAGGTGAACCCATCTGGTATTTATCTTTCTTCTTCTGGCTAATTCCACTTAACATAATGCCTCTCATCTCCATCAATTCTGCTTCTAGGTATCCGCCCCAAAGAGCACAAAATCACTAATTCCAAAGGAAGCGGGCCTGTTTGTGTTCATTGCAGCACTGTTTACAATAGCCAAGATATGGAAACAAAAAGTGCCCAAAATCAGATGAATAGATCAAGAGGATGTGGTTTACATACACAGTGGAATGCCACTTAGTGGTCAAAAAGATAAGCTAATTTAAATTTTTACTTTTACGTGCATCTGTTGTGTGTCTAAGCTAGAAAAAGACCTGGAAATTGTTGCATATATTAAATGTTTTGTGGTTGTCTCTCAGGGACCACCAAGGGACTGAAGAATAGTTTTATGTTTTCACTTGTACATTTTTTTTAATGCTTAGCAAGCAAAATGTATAACTCTGATAGCTGGGGGCGGGGGGGGGGGGGGAAGCTGTATTTTCATTATCCAAAACAAATGGGTAAGTAGGTTAGTGAGAAGAAAACCACAGATACCAAAGCAGTCACTTCTATAGGCTTTGTAAGATCACCACCTACTGGAATTTCAGGGAATGACCTTTGAGGGAAAAAATGCTTTTCAAGCCACTAGAGATACTGTCTTTTAGAAAGTTTTTGTTCTTTTAGGAAAAAAAGGAGAGAGATGTAACATAGAAAAAAGCAAACCTTTTTAAAATCATCAACTTAACAAATTAATATCTCCTTATTTAAATAATAAATGATACTTGTTTCCAGAAAATCTGAGAGTAAAGGAGCAAGTTCTAGGTGTCACAAAGTAAAGGAGAAAGTTAGAAGTTTAGAGACCAGACAGCCAACCTGACTATCAGGCTTTTAAAATACTCAAATATAAAATGAAAATGTGTTCACATAGCTGAGTAAGTAACTTTTTATGGGGTAGTGTTTCTTAAATCTTGAACTAGATATAAGATTTAGACATCATTACTTAATAATAGTATCATAACTCGAAATCAAACTAAAAAAAGTTAAATGTCCTAACTGGAGGGATGCTCTTCATCACTATAGCTTCTTATAAAAGCTATGACTTCACTATTTAACATTTTATATATATATATATACACACACACACACACACACACACACACACACACATACATACATACATATATCTGAATTTGTTAGGACCAGAATTCATGGCTGAAAAATTATCCCCTGGTAAACAGATAAATTGTGGTACATCCATACAATAGAACACAAATTACCAGAATATGAAATAATAGGAAACAAATTTTAAAATAGAATACAACCTACCAATTAAAAAAAAAAAAGATAGTACTATCGACACAAAATCACCATGGGCAAGTGCCAAGGCCAGTGTGCTGAACAACAGAACCCAGACACCTAAGAACACCTACTGTGTGGTTCCATTTATATGACTGTGTAAAAAAGCTTGCCTGATCTGCAGTGACAGGGAGCCGAGCAGTGGGTGCCTGGGCTGGAAAGGGTGGGGATTAACTGCTTAACTGGCAAGGGGCTCAAGAGAATCCTTAGTACTGCAGAAAACAGTTCATGGTTTTGGGGTGGTTCCTTAGGTCTATCCATTTTCCAAAACTCTTCAGACTGTGCACTTAAAATGGGTACATTTTATTGCGTGTAAATCATACCTCAATAAAGCTGATTTTAAACAATGAAAATGTCATCATCTGTCTACATGGTCTGTGCTGGAAGCAAGAAGAGGCTGGGTAGGATCGCCAGGGTGTGCTGGGGGCTGGCACCCACTCTGAAACACTGATTAAGCACATACATATTGCAAAATATTGAGGCATTTTACAAGCCAACTATTAAACAATTGGTAGCTTGCAAAATTGGTCGTGATGGAAATAATAACACTATGAACCTTGAACTCTATACCTGTGTGCCCTGGAGAGCTGATTTATGCCAGCCCACCACTGGGCTCGGTGGTGTAAGACACAGAGGCAAAGGCTGGTGGCTGCGGTGCGTGCCAGGTCTGTCACTTCCTTGTGGCTTCAGTTCCCCTTCTGCTCTTCAGTTCTGTGGTCTGTAAAATCAGGGTAATCACACCACCAGCCTTACACAGTTGTTGCAAGGCTTATAATTCACATGTGGCCCAAAAAAGCTAACCATTAGTTATTATCATCATAGAAAAATAACAAGGTCAATTCTACCACTAAAGAAATTGATTAATTTTCAGATGTCCCAGACCCCTAGACTTCTTTATTCCTTTCATTTCCTATTCATGCAAATTCCCAAACAATTACAATTTTAAAAAAGAAATAGGCAATTACCTTTTTTGCCTGAAATATCTCACCTGCCCTATTAGAGGTTACATTGATCTTCCCTATAGCATAAGCTATTGCAAGCATAGAGAAAGCTAATTTCTATGAAAGAAACTTGTATGCTGTAAAGCACAGCAGAATCATAAGATGTTAATATTCATATAGCTGCTCAGATTGAAAAAGATAGATTTCTAAATAAAGGTTTAGAAAACAGATCCAGGAAAACCTTAGCACTCCTGGAAATTATCACTCACAATTTTAGGGTTTTATTCCCCTTAAGCCAGAATAGTATGAGTCCCAACAAAGTCCTGATAAACACAATGCTTTACATGCATTCAATGGACTGCAAACTTCAGAGAAAATATTCAAGGTCCAGAAAATGCAAGCACATGCCCATCAAGTCTTTTAGGAACAATTCTGCTGGTTTTCCTTCTGTTGAAATTGTGAATTTTAGTTGCTAAAAAAAATGTCATTGTTCATATTGATTTTGCAAATGCATATCTTCTTCAAGAAATGCAATTTTTCTTCAGAATCCTAAGAGCAGCTCTTAGAAGTAGACCTTTAACCAGATTGTGCTAATAAAAGCGTGCACGGAGGTGACGGACTCCAGCCGGTGGGGACGAGGTGGTGCTGGGCTTTGGTCAGTGAGTCATTATTTTGATCAGAGCAAGTTACTCATCTTGAGATGATTCACCTTTTACAAAAAGACAATAATAATATTGAGCACAATCACATTTGCCCAACCTTTTGGAACCCTTATTTTAAAAACACCATAAGCATGGTGGACTGTGAATTTGTCTGGTCACAGATTATCTGCATTTTCATTATCAGTGTGAAACCGCCTCCTAAAAATATATATAACTGAAGTTTCAGCTGAGAAAAGTGCAGTCCATTCATTTTGAAATGTCTTATTTGTTTGGAATATCATGAGTTTTTTTTAATCAATTGTTACAGTTTCATGTTTTAAATGAACAGCTGCAAAGAGAACCTTTGTTAACCAGCTGAAGTATAATTTTGCTTTTTAAACATTCCATCGATACATCTATGTTCACATGAAGGGCATCATATATTGTTATTAGTATTTATTCATTCTACAAATTTATTTAGCATCAACTATATGTTAGTCTTTACATAACTTCATTTTTTCTCAACTAAAGGTCAATACATGATAAAGTTTCATAGTCATGATTTTGCTGCACTGGTAATAATGGAATAAGGTAAATCATCATCATTTAATTGGCAAATCTGTCATAGCTCCACGCCCCATACATGCCAATAATTGAGCAAAGTCAACACCTTATGGATGATCTAGCACCTTCTCATTCATTTTTGTGGTCTCAGAAGTTTTAAAAGGAGCAACCCATACTGTTAAACAGGTATGTTCGGGGCATATTTTAAAATTATAATACTCTTAAATATTTAATTATATTTCATACTACATTTTTCATTAAATAAAAGTACCTCTGAGTACTTTTTAAGGTATCACTGGACACCCATTTTAAACAGTCCTGTGTGCCCAAATCTGGGTAGCAGAGTCATTTTTCTATTAAACTTCCCTATCTTATCTAATAAGTGCCTGAGTAGGCTGATAAACAATAAGATAAAAAACAAACAAACAAACATATCCTGAGACAATATCTAATCAGGAAATAATCCTGGAACTGTAGGATTTTACCCAGTTTACTGCCAACTCCATCCTTCAGGGCTGTGACAGACGTAGTGGAGGAAGAAGGTCAAGTTTCCCCACTTCATTCATCACAGTTGAGTGTGGAGCCCAGTCCTGGTTAGGAGGGGGAAGGGGAGGGGGGAAAATTTGACTGGCTTCCTCCCTGGAGTCTGCAGGGGAAGATCTTGCTCCCTCCGAGACCCTAGAGGGTGTTTTCACCCAGGTTCCCCAAGCTGGAGGTTCCCCGAGCCTGAGCACTGAACCCGATCCAGTGGGAGGATGAGAATCGCCCTGGGGGAAGGTGGGACCAAGCAGGGAGGAGGACCCACTGAGCACTTTAGTCATCGTTATCCTGCTGTCACCTCCAGGGTACTCAGGGAGCAGCTGCTTGACAGAGATGATTTCTGTGGAGGTAAAAGACAATATTGTCATTCCCAAGACACAAAGCTAACATAGCAGGTTACACAATTAGTTGCTGATTGATCCAGAGGGAGATTTTTTTTGGCCACCTTTCCCCTAGTACTCTGAAAACCTGATCACATTTAAAAACTACATCCCCAAAACACTGCTGTGAATCATATGCCACTTGCCATAAACACACACATCCAAACACCTTACATCACATGGCAACCTCTCTCTGCTGAGGGTGTTTGTGGGTCATTCAATATATGCTGGTTTGATTAGGAAAATCAAATAAGAAAGTGCTATTTTAACAAATGTGTACATTTCAGTCTCGCAAACTGCAGCCAAACAAATCAAGAAAAGTTATCCCACTACCATGTCCCACCACCACGCAGGAGACAGTCATTTGCACGAAACTGTGCAAGTGCTAGTTTTCACTCTGGAAAAGCTGGAGCAACACTGCTATGAGCAATGGGCTCACCACCCCACCTGCATAGAGGCTCCAAGGTGATGGCAAGTGGGGGAGGAGAAAGTTTATCACAAGCCGGAGCTAGGAGACAAGAGAAAAGCTCAAGTGTGAGCCCCTCCCCGTCTAAGTAGGAGTAGGGGGTTATATTGGTTTTGGGGAGTAGGGCTGAGAACAAAGGAGTTAAATTGTACTGGTTAAGGAGCAGGTTAAGGGCAAAGAAATGTGCACTGGACTGAATCCACATACACAGAGAAGACACACAAGAAAAGAATGAAGGAATTCTTTCAGGTCACAGGAGTTTTAAATTCCTGCTGGGGGGTCCCTGCCACTGAGTAGCCCCCCTCTCCTGAGTCTGCTGGCTTGGGGCTCCCTCCAGGTTAGTTCTGTCTCTTCCTACAAAGGCTTGGGTTGGATCACTTGCTGATAAGCTCCAGCTCTGCTGTTTGTGAAAATAAACCTCAAAGAAAAGTTTGGATAAGTCTTTTTTTTCTTTCATATTCTAAAGTTGGAGAACCATTTAACCCCTTAACCTTGGTTTTGACACCTGCATTACTTTCGAGGTATCCCCAGTACCTCCCTACCACACAAAGGGCACGCAATAAATATTTGTAACATGAATATTGGACGGTGAGAGAGATAGTTTTCCCATCATTTTCCTGAAACATCCATGAGATTTTTATGTTTATTCATTAATTCCCACCACTTGTCTTTGGTGAGATTTAATGAAGAAGCCCAGCTTATTAAGCAGTGTCCCTCCCATAGTAGGCACTAAGAGGATGCTTTGACTATATTTAATTTGCATCTAGTTACTTTGGTTACTTTATTTTTTTAATAGCATGAGTCACATGAATGTGAATTCCTCATTTAAAGTCACAAACTGGTTCTTGAGAAATTGATATATAATAACACCAGTTTTACCATAGGTTAACTGAAATACAAAACAGTTAAGTTCCTATGGCAGGTTTCAGGTCCCAAAAGCATCACCAAACTTGTAAATAAAGACCTAAAATACTTTTAATATTAAACAATCACTTGTATTCATTCATTTTCTAACCCACTATTCCAGTTCAGGGTCTCAGGTGGCTGGAACTTGTGCTGGCACCTCAGGGAGCAGGGTGGGACCTCACCCCCACTCTCCACTGGGACCACTTCGGCCAATGTACCTACTGTGAAAATCTTGGGGTGTGCGAGGAAACAAAGACCCACAAAAAACCCACACACTGGTCGCAGTGGGAATGAATATTTTTTCTCATCGATGTTCTAATGAAATGACCTTGAACAAAATGATGTTATTCTCCTTAAATCTGAATCAAGGAATTGGGCTGTCAAAGACTAAAGACCCACTAAGAAGCTGTCTGCATTGTACTGAGAAACTGGATGAATTCAGTATTTTCAAAAAACTTACAAGATTCTAGACAGTCCTACAGACATACATTTTTATCAAAACTACACAAATCCTAACTTGGCAATTTCACAAGGCATATGGATGTAAATCGTCTTGCTCAAGGTATTGTATCTGATGAGTCAGTAGAAAGCGATTTTCAGTTTCAGTAAGCTGCCTTTAATTCATGGCGCTTTTTTTCAAAGAAATTAACCTGGGGATTTTTTCCCATATATCAGAAGAATCCCAGGAGTTATTTCCACAAAATAGACTAACTTGGCTTCTAGGGAATCTTTCTATGGGGAAAAATACATCCATTTATGTTCACATATAGAACCACCATAGAATCCTCTTATCCATCAACATAGTAAACATTAAAATTTGTATTCATTCAATCCACTAACTACGGGCACAAAACCAAGCTTCTTAAAGCAACTGATGGAAGACTGACTTTCCATGAAAAAATGTGAAATCTTATTGTTCCTGGCAATCGACCAAAATAGAAATTGTTCCCAGTTAACTAAAATGGATTTTTTTTCCAAATTGGACTGACATTTACTGGGCATTACAGAAGCAAGCATGATTAAACTCAGACAGAGCTGCCTGGAGGTATAGCGAGACTTGCTTATGAAAGGAAGCATGGATGAGGGGTTATTGTCACTTCTCAGTCTTTTGGCTCAGGTCAAGTGTGGATGAGGAGTTGTACAAGTTTGGAGGAGGGAGAGGAGATGCGGGGCCCAGATGTGGGGGCCACGAGCACTCTCTGGGCGGAAGCACTGGACAAGTCTTGATGAGTAAATAAGATGCCAAAGTATGGTGATGAGTGGGAGTGGGTAGGCAGGAAAGGACCGAAAATCATCTTGATCGAAAAGCACCTTACCTGGACGCTCCCCGCAGGACTAAGTGACCTTCTCTTGACAACCCTCTGTTCTTTGACTTTGGCGGTCTGAATATTATCTTAGAAGATGAGTTGGTGTGTCTGGTTTTACTTCAACGGTAGGGCCAAGTATTATTGGTCATCCAGAAATAAATTCCCCGCATTAAAGGCGACATCTCAGACTACACTATGCCAAATACATGTAGGATGAAGTGTGATTTGGAAATACCATGTTCAGTTCACACAGTGTCAAAATGATGGGAAAATTCATGGGGAAAGGATTGGCTGAAATCCAAAGCCAGCTTTTCATCCAGCCCAATCATTTGGCATGGTTAAAAATAAAAGCATATGTTGACTGAGTTTTTCATTTTTGTACAATTATGCTGTCACGTAGGTATGGCTCTAATTTATGAGTTGCTCAAAATTTTATCATCTGGGAGTAAAACTAGTGTGTATTTTAATCAGTATGTTGCAGCAATCGAGGACCCTGGAAAACAAACCAAGATATTGCAAAGTGAGCACTATCAGCCTCCAAGAGGGAGAACGTCTTAGTCAGCAGTGGCTTAACACCAACAGTTAACAATTGAACCACCCAGAAGAAAAAATATGAATTGTCAGGGAAAGTTTGCTTAGAGAGAAATAAAAATCCAACGTCTATTAGTAGTTTTGCAATAGATGTTGTTGTAATACAGAAATGTGATTTCAATTGAAGGAGGAAGATAATTATAGCTTAGGAGCCAACTAGTTAATCAACACCATAATCAAAATGAGTGACAGCCTTGGTCCCACACCCAAGAGAAGAGGGTGAACCCAGAAGTGAGTGAAGCACGTTTCCATGACAAATGTGTTCAAAACACCTCCCTGAAACTAAGGGTGGGGGGGATTTTGTTGCTAGTGACTATTAAATTTATAAAATTTCCATATGCTTAATAGAAAAATGAACTCTGTGTAGAATTATATTTCTGGAAGTAAGACTATGCTGGAAAGATGCAATTGAATATAACACAGTATGTATTCCTTTAAAACTAAATTCTTTGAACTAACACTAAGAACAGAAAAGAAGAGGTTAGTCCAATCCTAGAGTTTTAGAAGAGATAGAAGTGACGGCAGCCTGGACAGCAATAAGAACGACATTTGTGTTCTCTAAGTGGCAAAGGAATGGGCAACCCCTTGCTAAGAAAAAAAAAAAGGTTTAGGAGGGTAAAGCAACTCTCTTCAAATGCAGAAGGCAAGCTGTGTGCTGCGTGGCAAATTTCAGTTCACATAAAGTCGATTTTTTTAGTAAGGAGAGCAGCTCAAATTTGGGATACTTTGTAAAGCTACCCACCCCTACAAATATTCAAGTAGAGAATGAAAATATTTGCTAAGGGAATTCTACTCACTGTTGATTATTTTCAGCATGAGAAGCAAGAAGGAACTGATATTTGAGAGTGCCTACTACCTGCAAGCACTTTGTATGTGTTATCTAAATTAGTGATGCCAAGCTTATGAACTGGGTATTATTTCTCACAGGAGAAAAGCAAGGCTCAGAGAGGTTAAGCAACTTACTCCACGCCCACTAAGGGACAGACCTAGGATTTAACACCTGGTAATGACCTCTGAATTCCCTTGCAAATTCTGCCCTGGTGAATGTGTTAGTAGTCTAGAAATTCCATTCTGATGAAAATCTATCCATTCATCAAGTATGTTATTATTTCTGGCGGGACATCTAGAGACTTCTAGACAATGGTCAAACTCAAAGGATAGTCCTTTACATTCTTTCCAGCTTAATTCTATGATTTTGAAGACCGGAATCCCTAATAACCCACCTAAGCTAGACTACTCAGAGTTTCAGCTCACATGAATCCAACCTAGGCAAATTTAATCTGACTTCCTAGCTGAATGTTGTGAGGGGGTTCCACAGGCAGCGAGGTTCAGCAGGGGAGTGTCACTATCCATTACTCATGTCTGCCCTGAGTGCAATACAGGGGGGTGGCAGCAAGAAAGCTTTATTTATAATCTCTAAACTACCCATTTCCTAAAACTGTTTTTCTATTTTTCATCATCAATGCTTGAGTAGATACAAACTCCATTTTACTTTAATAACTAATTGTTAAAAGTCAGGCCCACTGCAATTATTCCTAAAGCCCCTATTGGAGAGAGTAGGAGGCATAATGAGGCAGACAACAGGTTGCCACAAGACTGTTCATCAAGAGAGATTTTTTTTTTTAATATACACCAGAATTATTCTGGAAAACTTAGTTTAGAAGTTACTCCTTTCAGTCTCTGTATCCAGAACCTGGACTTTACCAGCACCCCCAAATGTGACCTGGCCCTTGATAGCGCCCTTACAGTGGCCGCAGTTATACAATGCCAGTGCGCAGATAAGAAAACGAGTTAACTAGCAATAGGGCATATTTTTCACAGGTGTTGAAGACCTCTTTCAGGATGGGTCACCTTCCTTCTATGGGTACACTAGGAAGGAGGAATCAGGACGCACAAAGTTGCGGTATAAGCACAGATTTGAGCAGAGGTCAATGGCTAAACCTGGGGGACAGTCCCCCAGAGCCTGCTGAGGCCAAGAGAAACATCCCCACCCTAACTAGCAAGTCCTCTCCAGTGTCTGGGTTGTCCATATGCCTAGATTCAACTTCTGGCTCCTACAATGAAGAGAAAGGCATTCTCGTGAAGCCCCTTGAAAGCTTCCTTGAATCCCTCTCCTACTATTCCCTGCTCACCACACTCCTAACCCAGTAGATGACCCCGGGAAAGTGGGTCTATTTGGGTTTTACTAGTTCAGTTAGAAGACAGCTCCACTTCCTTTTCTTCCAAGTTCATGGAGATCCCTCACATCCATACTTACAGATGTTAACTACCGGTTTCAAGTGTCAGCGGGCAGGGCTCACGGCATGGAAGAACGAAGTATGTCATATTAAACGTACAAAGGAGAAGGACACACACCCTCCAGGCTCCAGGCGTGTGCATGTCAGGGACTCCTCCAAAACAGAGAGCATTTTCCAGTCATTTTTTAAATGACACCACATGTATGTTTTTTTAATAAATCCCTATGACGAAGCTTAAATTAACCATCCAACAGGTGGTTTCCTACATCACTGAGTCCTCACTAAATCTGATTCCTCTTTCCTTCCAGGTACTTTGCCATCTTCTGTCTCACATCCCTGAGTGTTCTTTCCTTTGTTCCCGTGAGGGAAACACTTCCTAAGTATCCCAATAACTCTATTTGCTTCTGTTGTCAAGTAGCTTCTACACCCAACAATCTTATCTCCACCCAACAAACCCCACCCTGTTCCCTCCTCACCATTCTTTTGTCTTGTCCACCCATTCAGAATGCTGCAGAAATGCAAGACAGATTCTTCCTCCCAGCTCCATCCTTCCCTTCCCTAACAACAGGTGGTCTGACGTCGGTGCCCTAAATTGTCCAGAAAATAAGGTTTGTCTTTTAACTCTCCAAGAAACCTGTGGCAGTATCGTGGACATTTTTTCTAACTTTCATTCTCCCTGATCTCTCCCCAGAATTTGAAACTCAAGACCTGGAGGCACCTCTTAGAGGTTCTGGAAACACTATCTGGTGACTCCGCCATGCTTCGCCGTGACTTCCTGAGGCTTTCCCAGCCTCCCATTCTCTGCCTTGACCATGTTTCCTCTGTGCTAAGTCCAGCTGTGAAGGTTTGCACACCAGTCTTAACCTTCTGAGCTTCTCACTCTTAGAAGCTCGGTGATCCCAAGACTTTGTCCCCTCGATGTGGCTGATCCCCAGCCTCAAGCTGCCTCCTAAATGCTTCTATCAATTTCTTTTTTGAACAAAATGAAAATTTTACTTTAATTTGTACTGTCAGATGATCAACAAACTATATAGACAGAATACTTTAGTTGGTAGCTTTGAGAAAATCCACCCCCTAGCACGTACATGGTCTTTGCAGAACCCAACACTAACCAAATGTAAAAGCAATTTTGCAGTCCTAGCTCTAGTCAGCATCTGCAAATGGTTTCTATCTATCGCACTGCTGACCATTCCATCTTCTTCAAATTCTGCTCTCGTGGTTTCCTTGAAACTTCTGTCTCCTGATTGCTTTTTCTTTGAGAATTACCCTTCCATCTCTTATTTCTCCTTAAATGTTACAGTGTCTAAGGTTCTAGCCCTTGTCATTTCTACCCATCTCTGGGAAATCTCATTAGGTGTCACAGCTGCTCTGAGCCACAAATTCTAATTCCAAAGACACACTGCAACTGCTGAGAAACATCTACACCTGGGTGTGGACGGCGCCGCACCCCTTTTCCCCAACCTGAGCGTATCATCTCCCCTATCAAGCCTGCTCCCCTTTGCATTTCCATGTCAGTTAATGGCATTCCTCCAAGTGCAAAATGGAAACCTCCTGTCATTTTGGGTTCCCTCCCACCCCTTCATCCGTCCGTGACTCGTCAATAGTCAAACGCCACTCCTTCTCTCTTCTACTGCCCCCCTACACCACCTCACTGCTCTTCCCTGGGAGTTTCACTGTCTCTTCTCCTTCCCCCCCCAACTCTTGCAGCTCCTCCTGGCTCACCTACCTGCCTCCGGTTTCCCTCCAGTTCACTGATTACTGTGCCAACACTGTTAACTTTCTTCAAATTAAGATCAGTTCATCCCTCACTTGGGAGTGTTAAGTGGTCCACCCCCTGACTATAGGACCAAGTCCAAATTCTTTACGTAGTTTTAAAGGCTCTTTGCCATCTGGCCCCAATCTTTTTCCAGTCTCACCTCTTGGCACTCACTCTCTCATATAAACTTCCTGCGCCAGCCAAACCACAATTCGCCAATTTCTTCCACTGCGCCACACGTTTACATCTCCTTCAACACGCTGCTCATCCCTCTGCTTGGAATTCTTTGCCCCACACACTGAATTCCCCCTCGTTTTTTAAGTGAGCATTTAAATGGCATCTCCCTAACTGCTCCAGACACTGGCTTGGCTTCTTGGTGCTTCATATGTCTATAAACCTGTATCTATTTTTTAATTATCTGTGGCTTATCTCCTACCCCCCACCCTTGAGGGTGTGGACCACATCTTATTTATCTTTGCATCTTTGCATAAAACTTCTGGCATGTAATACATACCCAGTGAGTGACTACTGTACATAAATGGGGGGGGGGGTCAGAGTCAAGGCACTACCCCTCCCTGCCAGAAGGTGAGGGGGAAAGGCTTGGAGACAAAAAAGAACACTTTTTACCCTCTTCCCTGCTTCAGCTCATCTGAGGGTCAAGTTGCCTTCATTAAAAAAGTACAGAAAAGGCCCTTCTCCAGAATTTTTATCACCATAGTGCCTAAAACTCCACTTGGACAAAAGGCAGCTTTGGTGACTACCTCTCCACCCCTACCCACCTGTGTCAGTAAGTCACACCGTAGATGCAATTACATGTTTATCCTCCTGACACCTATTCCCACAGCAGGCTCAAAAGTTTTCTTCTGCAAAGAGGAAAAAATATGGAAATGGAGCCCATCAGGGGAGGCCATATTAAACTGGGGTGTAGCTTTATGGTGTCAGGGAGCAACTTCAGAGCACAGGGTAGCTGGGGTGGCGGGGGGGTGCTGCCAAGAGGAAGAGGGCAGCAAAACAAATATCCAGATTCAACGATGGAAACTGGGGTAGGTTCTCATTCTCCTACTCCTCCCTGGCCTGGGGGGAACACCCACTCTCTCGGGGAAAGCAGCCCCGCCTGCGTGCGCAGCCCACTGCAGGGGAAGAACCCGGCTCCCTTTGTTACTCAACTCCTATGAGCTCTTGTGACCTACCCACTGTCCCCACCCACTGCCTCAGTGTCCTGCCACCCATCCAGTGGGGAGGCGAGGAAAAGCAGGGTGAGCCGGTTTCTGTCGTTCGGGGACACAGGCTGTCGCTGAGGACTGGATCTCGTCTTACTCTGTCCCCTGATCGGCCTAAGAGCTTCTCTCTCCTCTGACCTTACCTGCAGCGGTGAGCAGGCTCTCCACAGGAAGACTGGAAGGGAGAAATCCAGCAAGTTTCCACGCAGGTTCAGAGAAGACAAGTAAGCCAGGGGGACCACAGGCCCCAGGACCACTCAGCACACACTCTCTGGACAGGGCCTAGGACTTGCCTTGAAGAGCTAAGTGGAGGGTGAGAGATACCTGAGCATGAGGATAACACGAAAAGCGGGTCAGAGCAAAAAAAACCTCTATTTGAGAATGCTCCCGAGATTCAGAAATGACCATTCATCATGGTTTAAAAGACAAAGTCATGAAATCATGGTCCCTGTGCTTCCCGCGCACACAGAGGTTCCTGTCACACACGAGTGCTCAATGCCCAGAGGAGGCGTCGCGTGAGCTCATAGCTCATCAATGGCTCATCACATGGCTCTGTGGCTCATCAAGCTCATCAAGCACTAAGCGAAGGGGTAAAGAGATGAAGTTGACCCAAAAAACCTATTTTCTAAAACTGTATCACTAAAGATGACGCAGCGTTACAAGGATCATACTTATACTCTCTGAGTCTCCAGAGTGTGCCGGCGGGTCCCTCAGGTCCCCTCAGTGGCCTGGCTCGGGGCGACGCTGCAGTGGCTACCGGGCTAGTACGGTCTCAGAAGGAAGTTACGGCATTGTGGGGGCTCAGAGGGAACAGGGGGGCTGCTGACGGAGTTTAGGGTAGTGGTATCGGGTTGAGTGCCGGCACAGGGGGGAGGAGCCTGAGTGCTCGCCCAGCTCGGGGCCTTGAAGATGCTGGTCGTGCTGATGAGGGTGGCCTGCCTTCAAGTCAGGAGAGAGGAAACCTGCACAACCTCTTGCTCCGCCAAGTGCTCCGCTTAGAAAGTGACAACAGTGATCTTAACACTTTGTGTGCCGGTGCCCTTTAAATTTACCAGCCCTTGGGGCCGGCCATTTTCTGTGCCACCACATGAATGGTATAAGCATTCAATAAAACACAACTCCTGAACTACCGGATATTAAAAAAAACTGTAATCTCTCTCATGAAACACCTTACACTTTCACCAAAACAATGTGTAAAGCTTCTAGACTGAGTACAATCAAAGAAATAGATCCTAATAGTTCCAAATAAATCCACCGGGGCGTGAAAAACCGGAGACTAGATGAACACGTATTAATACGCGAGTGACCACCTGATACTGGTAACAAAAACACGCACTAATACATGAGTGGACCACAAAGTGTTAAATTTGGCTCATGAAAGGTAATACAGGCGTGCTCTACCTTCAGAAGCCAGAAGCCCTGTACTTGCTTCACCAAACACAAGTAAAAGCAGAGTGTACAGTCAACGTTTCTATTAGGCTTTTCACCCTCTCTCCATCGGCAGAACCCACTGCCCTCAGTGACACCCCCGGGGCCCTAGGGTACGAGAGAGGTTCTCACTGAATTTCACGCTTTCTTAGAGCAAGATCATAATGCCCTGTGCTGGGCAGGATCTCAACCGGAAGCAAATATGAAAAATAAGAGGTAGCAATGCTGGCTGGTGGGATGTGTTATTTCTTACATTATATCATTTGCATCTTACCAAACCTAATTCTTGATGCTTGCTTTTTCTGTACTTTACAAATGTCTCAATTTTTTTAAAAAAACAGCACTGGACTAGGAGTCCAAAGCCTTGATCAGGTTCATGTCTCATTCATCATGCCTTTGCTGAGTTATTACTTGTTGAGTCCCAAACTTTCACTAATTAAGTAATAATAATGTTCCTCTCCTCTCCTCTTAGCAAAACTTAACTCTTAGGGCAACTGTCAGGGTCAAATGAACCATTATACTAAAATATTTTGTAAAATATAAAAACTATGATTATATTACATGGTCTTAAATATTTTTGTAATAGCAATGCTAGATTAAATATAAGATACTCAGTTAAACTGGGATTTCAAATAAACAATGAATAATATTTTGGTACAAATATACCCCAAATGTTGCATGGGACACACTTATACTAAAAAAGAATATTCTGTTTATCTGAAATATAAATTCAATTGCACATTTTCTGCTTTTACTTGCTAAATCTGATAATTTATAATCTCTTAAAAACCGTTTAAAATCTCAAAAGTTATTTCTAAAATCTACATTTCCAGTTTTATCTTTATCATATTCCAGATGCAAAACTAAGTAACTTGTGACATTTTTAATTATATTAGATGAGGAAATGAAGGGCGACCATGGTAAGGTGCTTCACGTTGAAGTTAATGTGGAAATCAAGACGGTCCAGGGAATGACCCGAGAGCTCCTTGGAATCAGAGAGGGGTACAACGTGAGGCCCCAGCTGAACAGAGACACACAAGCCTGAGGCCTGGCTTAATGAAAGGGAAAACTCTCACCACCCAAAATACTATCCGATATTAAGCAGCACTCATGAGACCTGGTACTAAGTGTCTTTGTTTTTATTCTACTACTCAGGGTAAAGAACTGAATGGGCAAGTGTTGGCTTCCACTGACAAGACAAGCACCAACAGGAGCAGGAGCTTGGGGCTGCGGCAGCTCTTCAGACACTGGATTAGAGCTTCGTGCCCAACCACCTCTGGTAGTGTGTTGTTTTGAAAGTCCGGATGGTTTCCCATAAGTGACAGGAGGCCAGTGGTTATCTGACAGCTACATCGCTGGTCACAGACTTCCCAAACCTTTGTGTCTCCCCAGAATAACATCTGCACTGTAAGAAAAAGCAACTCTATTTATGATTAAACAGTAGGGGAATGGTAAATTAGGATAAGAAAGACAACATTTCCAAGAATAAACAATGTGGACTGGTTCCTTTAAAATTATAAATTCAGCTCCGCCTGGTAATAACTAGACAAAGTCATCCTGCTCTGCTTTTCTGCATCACAATGTCTAGTAGATAATCTTTTCACTTCTATTTTCCATTCCATCAGAGACAATGCTGTGGTTCTAGTTTGACAGAAACAAGAGTTACGACTGCTCCCCAATCTGGATGTTCAAGTTAACAAATCAGAACTCAAGCAGAGAACCAGAATGTTCAGAACATTCTGAAAAACTCTGAGGTATGAAGATGCAACTGATGAATGAGATGAACTGAAGAATGCAAAGTCTGGATAGGCAACAAAATAAATACTCTATTGCATACACAGTTCTTAAGATGAACGGTGTGTACTTACTGTGTACTTACACCCAGACTATCAGGTCAGGTAGCACTTGCCATATAAGCCAGTCGAGCATTATGACTGACCCCCTCCCAAATCCACTACCCTCAAAACATACACACATCACAAAGTCTTACAGAACAACTTCGAAAATAATACTTCTAAATCAATTTTTTAAAAAGGGATGTTCATCAAATCTTCTTATCTTAAAAATTCCCCTTAGTTCATTTACAGGTAGGAAAGGTAAGCCTATCCTAAAACAGGCCAGCTGTCATAAAAAGGTTCCATCCTCACCACTATAATTTACATTTATTGGACAGCCTTTGAAGCCACCAAGCAAAGTTTAATTAAACATTTGGCAGTTAAAAGTAGTTAGTAAGAACATGGGATTTAGAGAAGACAGACCTGGCTTCAATTTTGGCTCAGTTACTAATTTATTACCCTGTGCTTGATATATAACCACTCTGAGTTTTAGTTTCCTCCTTTATAAAAAAGGTCAATAATGGTACCTGGCTATCGTGGGTTGTTAAGTGTGTTGTACAATAAGAAAATGTATATAACTCTCTTAATCCAGTGTGTGTACAGTAAATGTTAACTAAATGTTAGTGATGAAGGCGGCAAAGCACTTGTTATCCTTAGTCGTCTTGTGCCCAGACTGACTTGACACTATCAGTGTGCTGGGCTGCCGCAGCTGTCATCCCAGTGGCAGGCTGTGGGGTCTTTGTCCTTGGAGACTTTGCTTTTAAGGGGGGGAAAAAAAAAAGCCCCTCTACTAGATCATATTTAAATTGCAGCATTTGTACTCTAGATGTCAAGAAAAAAATAATATACATCTTTCCACAAATATCCACCCATTTATATCTAAGGTAAAAATTTTAGTCTAGAAAGGACTAGAAAATGTCCACCTTAATTCTACATTTTAAGTAAAATTATCAATATGGTAAATATTTGTGAGAGACACCAAAAAAAATAAAAGTGTCCTTTCAGCTCTTGAATTACAGAAGTTGGGAAATTCCAAAGCAACATGGTTTACTACTGCAGTTACTATTGCATTAATTCAGACACACACCACGTGTTCAAGACTTAGAGTAAAAACCTGATAATCTCCATGATGTGTGTTAACTCCCTCTGGAAAAGCCAGCAATATAAAAGGATTAACTCTGCAGTTATTCATGGTGGCTAATTGCTCTGATTTGTTATTTTAATAACTGGTCTGGAGGTGAAGGACAACCTGCCAAAGAGGAACCTCCAGAAACCCAAGCAGGAGGGACCCTCAGAGAGCTGGGGCACAGCCAGCCTGGCACAGACAAGAGCTACAAGGCTGATCTACTCAGAACAGGGACTCCGGTATCTATTTTCTTTCCAAATTAGTCTGGGGTTTGCCTTTGCTTGGCTGGCTGGTCAGATATGGGGGCGTGTTACAACTGTAATGATAATAAAGGAAGTCTGTCCAAACTGAGAAGGAAAATTATATCCCTTTCCTTCTGGAAATTCTCTAAGTCACAAGACTGGGCAATACAATTTCAGGTCACTTGGGGAGACTTTCTAAAGGTGAGCCCTTTTATTGAACAATTTTGGAGAAGCTAATTAATTTTTTTTTTTTTTTTTTGTTAAAAGCTATGTCATCCAGTGGCTGTCAGGATTTGAGGAAACAAAAATGCACGTCAAATGCTTAGTACAGACACTGAAGCATAGAAAAGTCTCAAGAAGTTATAAAAGCTCTAATTATCTGAGGACTGATTTAGCAAATGTTACGTATATATTTATTTAGTGGGTTTAATCCAAGAAATGAAAAGTTCATTTATCAATCTTTAGCCTGTGGAGAGAGGCCACAGAATGGTTATATTAAATTTTCTCCATTGTTATTGTTTGTTTCATCTAAGTAGTTATTTAAAACTTTGTTTAAATCTAGTAGATTTTAATAAATCTAAAAATCAAAAAATACAGGTGATTTAAACAAAGCCGTATTCTTGACATGTTAGATAACAAGTTGTTTGATCTCCTAAAGTCAAGTATTTTAAAAATCTCTAAATAATAACATTAAAAGATTGACTTCATAAGGTTTTTTTTGTTTAAATCTATACACTTTACAAACACTCATTAAAGATCATGAATGGGGATCAGAGCTTGAATTACATACTTTGACCACTGTATGCATCATTTCTAATTCAAAATTTTCTCTAATATTTTTAGATCTGCCCAGACTCCCTAAGTAAAAATTAACATAACCTACTAGTAGTTATTTTCTCTCATTACCAGCCATCTTTGAAATGATAAGTTTTGATAAACAACCACAACTGGACCTAAAAGAATTTCCTTGCATTCATGAATGGGGGGAAATGGCCACTGAATTTTTGACAAAGTTCAGTTTCAAGATTTTAAGACTGGAGTCTGTAGAAGTAGGTGGTTAGGTGGCTGGGTGGTTGGGTGGATGGTTTGATGCTTTTAGCTTTACTAGTTTTTGTGAAAGCTAAAGGGAATATTAGGTTTCCACTTTCTGTTCCATGTCTGTTAAATTTTCCTGTTAATCTAGGTAATTCAAAGTGACTTTCACAGTGACCTTAACGCCATCAAAAGGAAGACCTTGAGGACATACTAAAGAAACTTAAAACCTAAGTCATGTTACATGTAATCCTTAAATTATACTAGTCATAGTCCAGCTAACCAGAAAGCCAACTCTAATAGCCAACTCATCTAATAAAAAATACAAATTTTAGCAGCTTACTAGTATCAAGATTATCTCAATAATGGAGACAAGACCGAAGAAGGAAAAGGTGAGGGCCCAAATGTTTTCTTAATATACAATATATGTGTGTAATGGAATACTACTCAGGCATAAAAAATGACTACTCACGCATAAAAAATGTTCAGCAATGTGGATGGACCCTGAGGGAATCTAGCTAAGTGAAGTAAGTTAGGAGTAGGAAGACAAATAGCATTTGATTTCACTCATTTGTGAACCACAGAAGAGGAGGACAAAGCAACTGAACAAATGAAATATATATATATAAATATATATTGTAGCACATTATAAAATACTAGGTTGTACACAAAGGAAATGAAAAGAGACAGACAAGACTAAAACAAAAGCTCTTAGACTCTGATAACAGAAAGGAGGGGGAGAAAATAGGTACAGGGGACTGATTGGTCATGAATGGTGACTGGACATCTGGTGGTGGATGTGAGGTGATATATACAGTAATTGAGGTAAAATGTATACAGTGTTGTAAACAAATGCTATCTCAATAAAAAGAAAGAGAATTATGGACCTCCCTGGTGGCGCAGCAGTTAAGTGCTGTGCTATGGAGCTGTCGGCAGCAGAGACATGAGTTCGACTCTCAGCCAGGGAAATTCCCACATGGTGCTGCATACCTCTCCTGCCTCGCCCACTGCTCCCCTCAGCAGTGTACTTCCATCGATCTGCCTGTTCTGCTCCCCACTCTGTCTCTGGTGAACCCTCTCGCAGCCCCATGCCCTGTACCCCAGTTTGTATGTACGAATAAATAAATCTTTAAAAAAAATAGAATTATATAAATATATTTTCTAACCTATATATCTTTACATATTTCAAGCTATCTAAAAATTCCTAAGCAGAATCTTGGATTTCTTAACATTCTTACACAACAATCTCATATCTAAAAGTATTATAATTTGCTTCAAAGTAAAATTAAATTGTCTTCAACGAGCCTTTAAATTTTGGATTTCACTCTTGCCAAAACATAAGGGAAATGAGTTTAGAGAACAAAATAAAGGGTAAGAAAAGAAAGTAGAGAAAGACAGTGAGGACATTAAAACATCCAGAGACAATAAGTACCTGCCAGGTACAGCAAGCTATAAGGCATCGTCCCATCTCTGAGGGAACTTAACGGCCTATCACATTTGGAGCAATAACTATATATTGTAGCACATTATAAAATACTACGTTGTGCACAAAGGAAATGCAAAGAGACAGACAAGACTAAACTAATTGTGAGAAGCCTAATAAGATGACATTAAATCAGAGCTTGGAATTGAGGTAGAATGATTTAGCTATGTAACTAAGTAGAAGAAGGACATTCCAAACAATTAGTAACAAAGGTCTTTTTTTTCTACTTCTGTTAGAATAATTGATTTTATGGAAACTCTGGGTACAATATTTTAGATGCCTTTCCAACAGGATTAAATTTATTTTACTTAAGATGGACACCGCCGGGCCTCCTTGGTGGTGTGACAGGTTGAATCTCAGCACTATGAAGCTATTGGCAGCCATTGCAGCAAGAGTTCAATCCCCAGCCAGGGAGCTTCCCACATGGCACAGCAGACCTCTCCTGTCTCACCTGCTGCTCCCCGCAGCAGTGTATTTCAGTAGATCCACCTGTTCTGCTCCCCACTCTGGTGACTCCTCTCACCACCTCATGCCTCTGGCCTACACCTCAGTTTTTGTATGCATAAATAATCTTTTTTTAAAAAAAGATGAACAATGTCTTAAAATGGGATGAAGTACAGAGAGTTTGCCAAGATTAAACAGAAAAGCTTGTTTAAAATTAAAGGAAAACACTTTTCATGGGATCAGGGACTATCATTGTTATTTTATGTATTTTAATATTTATTATCCATAGTTTATAAGCTAGTGAAAGACACAGAAAGGCAGAGTGTCTTGCCCAAGGTCACAGAAATACTTTATGAGGTGAATGTGGCACCTGTTGCACTCCATCACCCTCCGCTTGAGTGTGGACAAACAGCATAGGTCAAGGTTATTGGGAAGACTCAGTCTATCCACAAGAGAAAGCCAGTGTGGGTGCTCCAGCGTGTAGATGAAGTGATGACAATGCCTTCCCAGAACATTAATCGTGCAGCAGCAAACAGATCTTAAGTGATATAGCACTGAGTCAAGAAAACCAGCTCAGAAGCTGGTGATGTAATCCTTGAAAGCCTGGCTGAGGGCAGTTACTATGCTACTTGACCGGGAAAAAAAACAAACCCAACTACATCAGATATGGTAAAAGAAAATGTGACAAAAATGGTAACTTGATGGATAGAGAAAATAAAAGAATCAAGTTAAAAATGAAAGCAAGTATCATTCAAAGAAAAACAGATGACATAGGTTTTCACAAAATGGAAGAGAATCCCGTCCTCCTGCCTAGTCATTTTCCCAAACTGGTCATATTCCAACTTCCAACCTTGTCCTTTCATTCACACATCTGTTGCTAGCCTTGTGGGTTAGACTGTGAGAGAGATCACAGTAATAATAATTGCCACAAAAAACTATCAAGCATTCCATATATGCCTGGCACTGTCCTAAATGGTTTGTATTTATTAACTCATTTAACTCCCACTACAACTTATACATAAGTGTTGTGACTATTCCTGCTTTGGGGATGAGGAACTGAGAAAAAGTCCAGACACAAGCAGTCTGACCCCAGAGTCCCCCACTCCACTGCTTCAGCCCGCTGAGAATTTTCAGTGCTTTTATGGCTTCTGCTCTGAAGTCCCGGACATTTTATAAGAATTGTGTAATATGGGAGTATCTACAGATGTCAAGTGCTGACTTTAGAAGTTTGCTAATGAGAAGACATGGGCTTTATCAATACCTTACTTGTCTTAGTTACTCAGAAAGCACCAACATATCAAACAGTGGCTCAACTTTCCATTTGGAATTTGCTCCATCGGCAGTAACCAGAAAGGCACATTTGTATAAAGCAATTTTTATGAAGCCTCAGAACATTCAAGCCAAGAAAATGCCTAACATTCAAATTTTATGTGATCAACAACAGAAAATTCTAAACATTTAGCTCATCAGCATTGCCATCTTGAGACACAACCTGCATTACCAGATTTGTCTATTTGCAATGACCTGACTTCTTATTGTATTTCAATTACTCAATCAGAGAAAGAAACTCACAGAATTTCCAACTAGGAACTTCAAAAGGGAATTTTATTTGAATCAAAATAAGGAAGAAATAGGAAATATTTAAAACCCAACAATGAGATAGATCAAGCTGATAACAGAGCTGGCCAATAACATGGTTCACATTTCCCAGCCAAATTAGCCATGGGAATAGCACTTGTCCTCGTCCTAACCATGATGCAAAATCCAGACACAATCACAGAAGAAATTCATAAGCAGAAGTACATGAAAATAAAATGCCAATAAGCATGATAATCAGTTCCAGTCCTGGGCACTCACTGCGGAGCTCCCATCACCTCTCTCTGAGCTCCCATCACCTCTCTCTGAGTTCCCATCACCTCTCTCTGAACCTGTCCTCTAGAAGGATGCCAATGGTTCCCAGTGGCCAAACCAAGTTTTTCAATTCCCTTTCTCTTGGGCCTCTCTCTGGAGAGCACCCCCACCTTATTCTTTGGGTTCTCTCCTCCCCTGACTTTTCCATGATCCTTTTTCTGCCATTAAGTGCCTTCCTTCTCAGTTTTATTCCCTATTATTCTTCCCAGCCCCTAAAGCAGCTTAGCTCATTTCTCTCTAAATTTCTTCCCTTCATGATTTCAACTATCCTGAAATCTGCTGCTTTAATTTTCCTCCTAAATTATAAACCTGTGACTCTAATGGCATCACTTCACATACATTTGTCTTAAACCAAACTCACCTCCTAAAAGCTGGCTTCACTATTCTTTCATTGTGAGCACACGCACATGGGCACCTACACACACACTCACTCACTCTGTTAGAAGTACTCTCTGCACTCCCTTAAACCCCTGTCCACACTTCAATTCTAGCCCAGATTACCCTATTTTCTTATCCCTGATTAATGGTATGTTTGTCTCTCCAAATAGACAATAAACTCCTTGAGGGGCATGAAGTATATCTGTCACCTATATGCCCCCAAGGACTATCACAGATGCTCAGTAAACTCTGTTTTAAAAAAATTTTTTTAAGGGGCCTCCTCAGTGCCGCAGCGGTTGAGCGCTGCGCTGTGGAGCTGTTGGCAGCGGCGATGCGAGTTTGACGCCCAGCCGGGGAGAATCCCACATGGTGCGGCAGACCTCTCCTGCCTCGCCCGCTGCTCCCCTCAGCAGTGCATTTCTGATCTGCCTGTTCTGCTCCCCATTCTGTCTCTGGTGAACCCTCTCACCGCCCCACGCCTCTGGCCTGGACCCCAACTTGTATGTATAAATAAAAAATAAATCTTTAAAAAAATTTTTTTTAAAGATTTATTTTATTTATTTATGCATACGAGAACTGAGGTGTAAGCCAGAGGTGCGGGGTGTGAGAGGATTCACCAGAAACAGAGTGGGGAGCAGAACAGGCAGCTCTACTGAAATACACTGCTGAGGGGAGCAGCGGGCGAGGTCTGCTGCGCCATGTGGGTCAGCTCCCTGGCTGAGGATGGAACTCAGGCCGCAGTGGCTGCCAATAGTTTGATAGTGCTGAGACTTTAACCCCTGCACCAAAGGGAGGCTCAAATCTGTTTAAAAATTTAATAAATATGGATAATCTGTTCCAGACAAACTGATTCATTTAGAGTCTCCACCTGCTTGGCATTTTCAGCCCTCAGTTTCCAGAATAGTTCTGTGCTGCTGCACAGATGGAAAAATCCTACCCCCCCTTCATGAGATTCAGTTTAAATTCCACCTGCACCATGAAACTTCCTCAGTAACCTCATCCAGCAGCGGCCCCCTTACTAAGACTCTTGCGCATCGGTCTTTCAGAGGCAGTTCAATGCCATGAACACAGCACCACTTTTTTTTTTTTTATTTATACATACAAGCTGGGGTACAGGCCAGAGGCGTGGGGCGGCGAGAGGGTTCACCAGAGACAGAGCGGGTAGCAGAACAGGCAGATCAGAAGTACACTGCTGAGGGGAGCAGCGGGCGAGGCAGGAGAGGTCTGCCGCACCATGTGGGAATCTCCCCCGCCGGGTGTCGAACTCGCGTCGCCGCTTCTGACAGCTCCACAGCGCAGTGCTCAACCGCTGTGCCACGGGGGAGGCCCCACAGTACCACTTTTGATGTTATAGGTCCAATTCAAAACCTGGCTCGAGCAGAAATTAGCTGTGTCTGTCTGGGAAAATTCCATACATTTTCCAAAGTTTAATCTTTTTCACCTATTAAATGAAGCAAATTATACCTATCACAGAGAATTTGGGGGAGGTTTAGGGGAGAGTAAATCATCTAGAACCATCTAGATCTTGAGGAAGTGGGTTAACTCCTCTCCACCCTACCTCCATCCCACCTCCTTTACCATTTACATAGTTCATATTGGTAACTTATCGTATGACTCAAGTAGATTGTAATGTAAAATCTTAAAGGGAAATAGCTGAATTTCATTCATCTTTCTATCTTCTAAACGCCTGCCAATGTATCTGTCATAGACAATAACAACGGAAAACAATGAATTTACAGTTACAGTGGATAATGGCAATCACGTAAATGGTGCCAGTACCGCAAATGGCAATTTTAAGTCTTCATCCAGTTTGGCTACTGAATTATTAAATGGCACCTCTATAATTTCACCCATGCCAAAAGGCTAATTTCCACAAATAACAGGCAAGTACAAACAAATCCATTTCTAGAGTATGCAAGTTAAATTCCTCTTCAATTACACTATTCAAGGTGGCTTGAATTAAATATTATAATCAGTATTCAAAAAGCTCAAGACATGTATGCTTTCTGATGTATTTTCATACAAAGGCTTTCTTTCTCTTGATTCTTTGAGTTAATATAATCCTATCCCCATACCACTTGCTAGACTGAGATTTTTATATTTTCCCACTGGGGGAAAAAGTGAAAGACTAACATTAAAGCAAAAATGGTAAAATCAAGATCCAAAATTTATAATAATTACAGGTAAAATCTATCAAAATCTCTCTTTAATTGAAATGCTTTCCAAATTGCTTTCATTAATACCAAGGCTGCAACATCCTCTCTGAACTTACTGAATTTTTTTTCCCGTCCTGATTCACCACAGCCTTCCTTTACTGCATGTTATCTCTGCCAAGGATCAATTCCCATGAGTGAGTTTCACTTTTTCTTTTATCTGCTGCCCCACTTGCATGTACTGACGAGTTGGAGGAGCTGCAGTGTTTTGGGTAGTAACCTCCATTCTAACAACCAACTCCTCGTTAATCCTCCCAATCACATTCTCTTCTCCTTCAGAAACCATTTCTATAATTTTCATAATCTGGAAGGTGTGCATATAATTTAATTTGAAAAAGCATTTAGTAACAGAAGAGTGTATGCCAAGTGCCTTACCCTTTCTATAATTTCATACTTCCAAAGAATTTTTGTTTTGCTTTCCTGTGTGAAAAAAGTTTATGAAATAAACAGAAATAAAGGCATTCTGTTCTATCAGACCAAAACCACCAGAGCAGAGAACATACACAAACACTGACATAGGAGGAAAGTCAAAAGTCAGGTGTCAAGAGACCGAGTTTTTAATCCCAGCCACCTATCATGTATCTTCAGGCACACTCATAAACTCTCTCAGCTTCTGCTTTCTCTCCCATAAACCAGAAAAAATAACCACCATCCCTATCCCAGGAACCTGTTTCAGAGATCATAAAATCACATCACAAATTGCACTATACAACTGTAAAATAAAGTGAATATATAGACATAATAAATATGTAAATATATTTTTTGAACAATAGCAATGTCATTGCCTATGGGTAGATATAAAATAATTTTATATCATGTATTAAAGCCCCAGTTAAGTACTTTCCTAGACAAACTGTTATACCTAATTCTGGTAAGGACAATCTAGCTTAGAAACATGTTCACAGTTTAGTTCCTAATTTTGGGAGCAAGTATCACTTTCTAACATGGATTTATATTCTTGTAAGAAAAGTTTTACTCACAATCATAACATAACTAAATTCTCCCTTTTCAATCAATTAAACACAGTAAAAAATAGTACTGGAGGTTAGTTCTTATCTTTTGCTTATATTGTGCTATAAATTTCTTCATTATGGTTTTCCTAAATTTAATTACAATAAATGTTATTTATCAAATTTAGAATAAATTTAAAATTGAAAAAATATCAGGACAGTTTCATGATTTTTTTTAATTGTTAAAAAGCACCATTAAATTAGAAAACTCCTAAGTCATTACTCACTTCCAATTTCCTAGGCAATGTTTCAATATACTTTCATTCTGCAAATAAAATATTTCTTATAAACACACCCATGTCCTAAATTGCATTTTTATGGTTTTAACATTTTGTCTGTGAAACTTCTGAACACTAATTAAATTGCTTAGCATATGTTTGCATTTTTTTTTTCTTTTTGGTTGATTTCAGCTTTCTACAAGACCCCTCTGATGGCATAGTTCTGATAAACTTTGTTAACTGCTGTTCCAAGTAATTAAAACAACTTAAAACATAAATTTCAAAAAGATCTTAACTATAATTTTGTAGTTAAAACTTTTTCCAAACTTTGCAAACATTCCACCAAATATAAATTAGTGCTGAAAAATAGATTTTAACAATTGCCCAATGTTCTCAAATAGGTGAAAAAGCAAAATGGAACATATGCTCAGCTGAACTACACCCATTTTCAATTTCAACATAGCAAAAATCCTGTTTGTCCCTAAGACAAATTCAAAACTATACCTATTGGGTTTGGTTATTACTGAAGGTAATTTATGCAATCATAACCAAAGATGCTAAATTGACAAAAAGAAAACCAAGCAAGTAAGCAAACTCCGACACACGTGGGACACACCCTCTGGGTATATAAAGGCCTGTCGCTGTCAGTGGTGGCAGGTGCTCCCAGGGCTAAACAGCATCACCATGTCTGTTCGTTACAGCTCAAGCAAGCAATTCTCTTCCTCCCGAAGTGGAGGTGGAGGAGGATCATGCAGAATTTCAAGCAGCAAAGGCTCCCTTGGTGGAGGCTTTAGCTCCGGAGGATGTGGTGGTGGCTCTTTTAGCCGTGGGAGCTCTAGTGGAGGTTGCTTTGGGGGTGGCTCATCAGGTGGCTTTGGAGGAGGAATAGGAGGAAGTTATGGTGGAAGCAGCTTTGGTGGAGTTTATGGAACCAGCAGCTGTGGTGGTGGGGGCTATGGAGGAGGAGGCTTTGGTGGAGGCAGCTATGGTGGAGGCAGCTTCGGTGGAGGCAGCTTCGGAGGAGGCAGCTTTGGAGGGGGTGGCTTTGGTGGCGGCAGCTTTGGTGGCGGCAGCTTTGGAGGTGGCCTTAGTGGTGGAGGATACGGAGGAGATGGCGGCCTTATCTCCGGAAATGAAAAAGTAACTATGCAGAACCTGAATGACCGTCTGGCTACCTACTTGGATAAAGTTCGGGCTCTGGAAGAATCAAACTATGAGCTAGAAGGCAAAATCAAGGAATGGTATGAAAAGCATGGCAACTCAAGCCAGCGAGAGCCTCGTGACTACAGCAAATACTACCAAACCATCGAAGATCTTAAAAATCAGGTAAGGGGCATTTTAAAAATCCAACTTTGTCTATATCCATGTAACTTAGACACATGAATCTTTAATTAAGCACAATGTAGTTGAGTATGTTTGCTATGTCACTCTCTTGCTTCCAAAAATAACTCAGTCTCATCAAAGATAAATATTTGTGAGGATATGGTCATTGCAATCTTCATCCAACTTACGTGTTGTGTGCCTTGTAGAATAGCTGGTTATAGAGAATTTTTTAGGTTTTAATAAGTGTATGATTCCATAGTTAAAATACAGTAGATTACTTAGAAATATGAACTGAATTACTAAATGAAACAGAACAAAATATTATACATATTGCTAACAAAAAAACTGACATACTCATTAACAACACTACAAGGAGTACGGATTCTCCAGTATGGAAGTGGGATGTTCCTTATCGCTAAGGAATTTGCCAGCTGTACCTACTGCATGCCAGCTCAGGCTGCATTCATTAGAATATATATTTATAACAGGCTAAACCAAATACAGGTATGAGTCAGTGAAAACTTGGCTGAAATACATGGCAGTCACACTGTAGGACAGGTTTGCAGGCATACACCTATGTCATTCCAGTTAGTTTTCAGAAAGGGATGATACAGAAATAAGAGCACAGAAACTCAAATTTAAGTATATGGTTAAGTCTATAGTATTTCATATTTTAAAGAAAAAATTCCACCAAAATGAACATAAAAACGCAGTTCATCTATGCCACTATCAAAACCATACCTGCATCTAACTTCTCTGCTTCTCCTTCCAGATCCTCAGTCTAACAACCGACAATGCCAATGTACTGCTTCAGATCGACAATGCCAGACTGGCAGCTGATGACTTCAGGATGAAGTAAGCTAAGTGAAGTGATACACAACTGTCACCACAAATACCTGAGTAGTTTTTAACAATGACTGTCAATGCTGACAATAGCATTTACACTTTCCTGAATTGACTCAAACTGTAACTAACAACCTTGGCAATATTAAAAGAAAATGCAGTTCAAATTGCTCAACTTCTTTGCATTAAACCACTAACATGCCTGTGTGAATTAATGTATTATCAAAGTGGCCATGATGAATTTTAAAGCCACTTCCCAGGTACACCTCTCTTGGGGAAATTATATCAAGTATTTGTATCATGCTTGTTTCAGGTATGAGAACGAGGTGGCCCTGCGCCAGAGCGTGGAGGCCGACATCAACGGCCTGCGCCGGGTGCTGGACGAGCTGACCCTGACCAAAGCTGACCTGGAGATGCAGATCGAGAGCCTGACTGAAGAGCTGGCCTACCTGAAGAAGAATCACGAAGAGGTATACAAAAAGTCATACTTCCCTTAGGCAAAAGGAGCTCACTGTGGTCATGGTGCAAATTAAATTTTACTGCTCCCCAAACAGGAAATGAAAGACCTTCAGAATGTGTCCACTGGTGATGTGAATGTGGAAATGAATGCTGCCCCAGGCGTGGACCTGACTCAACTTCTGAACAACATGAGAAGCCAATATGAACAACTTGCTGAACAAAACCGCAAGGATGCCGAAGCCTGGTTCAATGAAAAGGTAATTCCCCTCCCTTCATGGTGAAGCCGGTGGAGGTTTGGTGGTTTGGTTATCATTTTAGATTTTTCTCACCTTATCCTCTGATCTTAATACGCTAGAGCAAGGAACTGACTACAGAAATCGACAGTAATATTGAACAAATGTCAAGCCATAAATCTGAGATCACTGAACTGAGACGCACTGTTCAAGGTCTGGAAATCGAACTACAGTCCCAACTAGCCCTGGTACGTTGTTAACTCTCTTGTGAAGTGACTTCAACTTTATCTTACAAAGTTTCATGCTCACATAAGAATATACAACCCATGAGAAAATGCAGGATTGGGGTAAGGGAGTAGAAACAGCACTGGAACTCTTAGTGTAGAAAAACATTATTGGCAGTGATCCAAAAGTGCTAAAATTGAACTGCTATCATTCAACATAAAGCACAAATTCGACTCATTTTCTTTATTCTCCTGCGCAATGACTTATCAAATTAGTAAAGAAGCTTCCCTGTACTCAACCGAATGTGATCATTAAGCTGCATATGCTCTCTCTACTTTGCAGAAACAATCCCTGGAATCCTCCTTGGCAGAAACAGAAGGTCGCTACTGTATGCAGCTCTCTCAGATTCAGGGCCAGATCTCCTCTCTGGAGGAACAACTGCAGCAGATCCGTGCTGAAACCGAGTGCCAGAATGCCGAGTACCAACAGCTCCTGGACATTAAGATCCGACTGGAGAATGAAATTCAAACCTACCGCAGCCTGCTAGATGGAGAGGGAGGGTAAATTATCATCTTTTTAAATCCTTTTATTCAACATTTCAAATTGCAAGAGAATGAGAGTGAGAGGGGAGGAGCTAGATTACAGGAAAAGGCATTATGCAACCAGCCTCATTTCTCATGATTTTGGCCACGAATGACTCTAACGGTTGTGTTACATAAAATTACTTCTAAAAAAATGGGTGTTTTTTTTTGGGGGGTGGGGGGGGTTACCCATTGGCAGGAGTGTTTTTTCTCAAAACACTTCTGCTTATTTACTGAAGTCTCGATAAGCTGGAAAGCGGCCCGCCGTTTTCCAAAACGAGGAGTTAACCGAAAAAATGTGAACCGAGCATGACCTTACTCCCTGCAGCTCCGGAGGCGGCTCCTACGGCGGCGGCCGCGGCGGCGGAAGTTCCGGCGGCGGATCCAGCGGTGGCTACGGCGGCGGTTCCGGCGGCGGCAGTTCCGGCGGCGGCTACGGGGGCAGCAGTTCCGGCGGCGGCAGTTCCGGCGGTGGCTACGGGGGCAGCAGTTCCGGCGGCGGCGGTTCCAGCGGCGGCTACGGGGGCAGCAGTTCCGGCGGCGGCCACAGGTCGTCCTCTGCCGGGTCTGCGGGAGAGGCATCTAAGGGACCCAGGTCAGCAGAAACTACCTGGGGTAATGAGAACTAGTTTTAACTTTCTGAGATGGTTTTGTTGCTTTTTAAGCGCTTGCGCTGCTTTTGAAAATTGAAGCTTTGCAGAGGCCACCCGCTTGCTTCTTTTGACGAATTCTATGCTTGACACCAATCTTGACGGAACATGGCGTGGTTTAAACGCTCTCTTAGACATTGCTCGGGCTTTTTTTTTTTAAACAACGTTTTTGGGTTTTTTTTTAAGCGTATATTTCTCATAGAAGCTTTGGTTGCTAATTAGTAAGCACCTCGCCCCCCACCCCAATTCCGTGGCCTGTATTCTAATTGTGTGTATCATTCATTTCCAGATACTAGTAAAACCAGAGTAATCAAGACAATTATTGAAGAGGTGTCACCTGATGGTAGAGTCCTTTCATCTGTGGTTGAATCAGAAACCAAGAAACACTACTATTAAGCCACAAGAAGGAATGTCTCCCTTCTACAAAGACCGTTCTGTACAGAAATGCAGGGGGGAAATCTCCAGGGATGCACTTCAGTCTTAATGGTCTATGGAAATAGGTTCAGTCCTCGAAAATAATTGATCTAACGGTGTTTTGTGGTTTCTGTATTTCTTCTTTTCACTTTATCAGAAAGTGTTCTTTAATGGAAAAAAGAAAAACTTTCTGTTCTCATTTACTAATGAATTTCAATAAACTTTCTTACTGATGCAAACTATCCATTTGGTCGGAATTGTCATTTAAATTAGGTAATATTTTTAACCTTGAAGATCAGGAAAATACAATATTTGAAGCTAGATTTATCTCAGAAATTCTGAGGACAAGGTTATTGTCATGGTGATTTCTCTGAGAAAATTCTTGAATCTTGGGGGTATAGTGAACCATTCAGTAATCTCACTGAGTAAAAAAAATCCATGTGTCACCAGTCTTACTCTTTCTTAAAGGTACACAATATGCAGAAAGCAGCCCTGGCTTTCAAATCATTTCAATCCTAGAAATTGTAAAATATCTCCAGTAAGATCCAAAAAAAATGATTGGAACTTTTACGCTTTCTGATCACTTCTCACATTTACCTGCCCTTTCATTCTTCACAGTACTGTTATCTTCTGCCCAATCATCCTACAGCTTGTGAGATAGCTCCCAACACATTCTTCCAGTGAAAACACAGCACCCCAACAAAACTATCTGGTGTCTCAGATGACTAGAAGAACACTGTCAAGACATAGTGTTGCCAATTTGGCCAAAGAGTGACCTCTAGTTTCTGCCTTTGCCAGCCTTGCCCAGTGAGCAATACTAAAGACCTGATACTTGTAAGGTCAACCCAATCCTATCCTTTGGTCAATAAGAACCCATTCTGATTACTTAGTACTCTAGTATGTGGGATAGTGATAGCTGGAGTTCCTCTGTACCGCTGTGTTCCCTGATGAGTTCCTGGATTACCATGTCCACCAAATAGCAGCCTTCCTCCATATTCTTCCTGATTTGAGTTGCAGTTTTCCCCAGGACTTGAGCCCCAGAACATTTGCTTGGAACTCCTGATGGATAAACCTTACCCTCTGTATCCCGCTTTGATGACTGATGCCCTATTCCAATGTGAATGGTCTTCCTATAGTCAAGACTCCATAGCCTACCTGGCACCAACATTGTCATGGTCAGACACTCCACTGTAGTTCACACGTCTTTTTCTATTGTACCAGGCTCTCTTCTGGGGGCCGCTCTTCTAAGGTTCACTGTTGAAGTCCCAACAGTCCACAATGTAAAGCCCTGAAAATCATGTTGCTGGGTAAGGACCATGAGCTCCTACTGTGTACACACTAACTGCTAACCTTTAAAATACTGATCTAGCAAAGTTAACAAAGTCCTGGGGATCTGGAGTATTGTTCATAATCTGAGATGATCTTTCTCCTTTTCCTGGAGAAATAAGTGTTTTCTTTATCAGTAACACTAATTTGAGACACATTGAATTTGTTATTAATCAATAGTAATATTTATTATTAAGCTTTGTATCTTCTCCCCAACTTTCCCCCACTCCCTCCAAGCCAGGTTGTCAACTAGTCAGAGTTCTTTATCTCATAGAGTAGTGACCCAAACTTTTATTCCTGAAAGTTCTGAATCACGGTGGACCTGTCTTCTTACCTTTTCAACCTGCCAATATCTCCTTCAACAATTATTTATGTCAAAATCTCTGGTAAAATACATTATCTCTGATAAATAACTACTTTTTTAATAGATGTTAACTAAACTTAATTCTCAAGTCATTGTGCTGTGCACTTAAACTTACTTGGTTTTATCTGTTAATTCTATCTCAAAAAAAAAAAAACCTGGTTTCTTTACCAGACTCTGCCTTTAATAAAGACAGCCTGTCTAAGTAAACAATTTGCTATTTGATTTTAACAAGAACATTGGGGGGGGGTTAGTAAGAATATTGTTATCTGTGCAGGTGATTTATCTACCTAGGTTTATCATGTAGCTATCAATCACAAAAAATCCTGTACATATTCTTGCATATTCTAAAGTTGTTACAGAATCCTGCTATTTAAGCAGTGTCCAATGAGACCAGCAAAGCCAATTTTTTACACTCATGGAAGATTTGTGCAGAACAGAAAAAATAATTGTTTTTCCAAAGATTTTGCATAATAGCATTTTACTGCCATAGGCCTTAATGTTTTACACTTGACCTTGCTGTTTATGATGGCTAAAGACTTTGCTTGGGCATGAGAAGTAACTTTGTTATGGTCTGATTTTTTTTTTTTAAAGATGTAGAGACTTTCTTTTTTTTTAAGATTTATTTTATTTTTATACATACAAGCTGGGGTACAGGCCAGAGGTGTGGGGCGGCGAGAGGGTTCACCAGAGACAGAGCGGGTAGCAGAACAGGCAGATCAGAGCTACACTGCTGAGGGGAGCAGCGGGCGAGGCAGGAGAGGTCTGCCACACCATGTGGGATTCTCCCCGGCTGGGCGTCGAACTCGCGTCACCGCTGCCGACAGCTCCACAGCGCAGCGCTTAACCGCTGCGCCACCGGGGAGGCCCGTTATGGTCTGATTTTTAAGGGGTATAGCTTGAGAAAAGTTAATTACATAAGCTTCAGCGTCTAGAGTGTACCTTGAGAATGGGAATTAGGGAAAGGTTTCATTTGTGGATATGTTTGCACTTCAAAGTTAGTAGTTCCTGGACTTCATATACTGGCACTGCCATTTACAAGTCAGGTACCTTTTGGACAAGTTACTTCAACCCTCTGAGTCTCAGCTTCCTTATGAATGCAACAGGGATAATAACTACCTCTTATGAGATTAGTGTGGGGTTAATACCTATAAAGCTCTTAGAAAAATGCCTGCCCTTAGAGTCAGTACTGGAGAAACAGTATGTTGTTCACCTTCAAAGAAATATACTTATTAGGGCCTCCCTGGTGGCGCAGGGGTTAAAGCCTCAGCACTATCAAGCTATCGCCACCCACTGCAGCATGAGTTCAATCCCCAGCCAGGGAGCTGACCCACATGGCACAGCAGACCTCTCCTGTCTCCCTCACTGCTCCTCTCAGCAGTGTATTTCAGTCAATCTGCCTGTTCTGCTCCCTACTCTGTCTCTGGCAAATCCTCTCATCTCCCTATACCTTTGGCCTACACCCCAATTCTTGTATGCATAATAAATAAAAATAAATCTTTTTTTTAAAAGAAATATGCTTACTTGCTAAATAAACTAGTTTTTCTAGAGATGTGCATGAGCCCCGCAGTAATTTGTTGAGTAGGTAATCATCAGTGTGAGATCCCAGGGCTGGAGATCAAGGTCAAGCTGCTACCCTAGGACTGAAAAAATGAATTCCAGACAGTCGGAATAATGGTGAGAATGTGTCACAAAGGACTGAAAGCAATCTAGTCCTAGGAACCTGAGTCTCAATATTATATACCGAGATGTGTGAGAGTAAGTGGAAGGACCAGCTGTGGCCCCCAAAGGCCTGAGGTAGTTGACCACCCTTAGAAGCTGCAGGTGCGCCACTAGGTAAATTATCCAAACCGTGTCCACACAGAAACATGTCAGCACTAGAGAAATAAATGCAGTCCAGAAACAGGAATGAAGAATTTTTTGAAGCATAATTTTCAAACATGCTTGTCCCCAGAAAGCCATGCCAGAAGAGGAAGGACCCAGAGTGTCCCATGGATCTTCAATCTCCAACTAAAGACACAAACACTATCCACACCTCAACACCAAGAAAGATCTTCACAGCTTAGTATCACTTAGAAAAGGAAGGAATTATTGTGAATTGGTGTAAACTACCCTGAGGAAGAATTTTAAAAGCATTCTGGAAATAGTTTTTTCTTTCAGGATTTTTTTTTGGGGGGTGGTATAGGGGGAGGAGGCACATTTGTAAGCTTTTAATTAACCTGTTTAACTCAAAATGAGTTATCTCAGGAGAAATGTTTGAAATGCATGAATACATGGTTTGAAAAGCATGACTACAAGGCTAGCTGAACCACGGCAAAGGTAACAACCCCCTTTGAAGAACTCTCATTAAAAGTTTTACCGTATAGGAGGGGAGGATAAGGGCACAAAATGGAAGAGAGGAGAATACAGGGGACCATGGAGATGGATCACGGGTGAATTGGTGGTGGGCTGCCCAAGGGGAATACAAAATGTAAAAGACATAAATAACAATAAAAATAAAAATAAATTAATTAATTTTAAAAAAAAGTTTTACCATATAAGCTGAGAGAAAAAAAAAGTTTTACCGTATAAAGTCACTATACAGTTTGTAAAGTAAGAAATTTGTAGGGGAACCTAGAAGACAAAATGGCACCAAAATGCATTTTGAGAGGTTTAGCAACACTTGTAAAGATGAAAGCGAATGGGGTATTGCCAAAAAAAATGAACATCACTAATCACTAGTGAGCAAAAAATGCATATGAAAACTATAAAGAGATACCATTTCACACCCATTGGAATAACTACTATCAAAAAAAAGCAAAACAAAACAAAAAAGTAACAGGTGTTGGCAGGGATGTGGAGAAATTGGAATCCTGTCTGTGGGAATGTAAAATGGTGCAGCTGCTCCAAAAAACAGAATGATGATTTTTTTTAAAAATTAAAAGTAGTTACCGTATGATCCAACGACTCCTCTCCTGGGTCTACAGCCAAAGGATTTGTGTCAGGGGCTTGAAGAAATATTTGCACCTGCTACTTTCATGGTGCATTATTCACTGTAAGAGCTTGGAAGACACCTGCTTTTTCCCCTATGTAGCTTCTACTACCAGTACAGTGCCTGGCACATAATAGGTGTTCATTGAATGTTTCTTGAATGAGCTAAAGAAATGAATGAATGACACCTGACAGGCAGCATAGCTATAGTCAAGAGTGCCATTCTGTTGTTAACTAGGAATTGCTGTTCTGTTAGTCCTCATTAAAGAACGATTTTTGCTTTTTACTAGTTTTATTTTCCCACTTAAAATAACTATATCACAGCACTAAATCACAAGACACATTCTGACCTCATTCACCCAGTTTCATGTTCTGTACCCTTGAACACTCCTTTTCCTCAGTTCCTTATCTTTAAATCAAAGGAAAGAAACCTCTCTTCCTAAGTCCCAAATACATTATTCAAGGTTCAAATGAAAAAGTATGCCAGAAGTGTCTTTGGAAGTTGTGAAATACCATGTAAAAATCTTGTGTTGATATATTCATCCACATAGGAATCTTGTGTTGACATATTCATCCTAGGTTTTTTTGTTTGGTTTGTTTGTTGGTGTCTGTTTGTTTGTTTGTTTGTTTGTTTGTTTGTTTGTTTGTTTGTTTGTTTGTTTGTTTGTTTGCTTGGTACATTTTGCCTTTGCTTTTTATCAGGGGTTTAATTATTTCCAGATGAGGCGGTGTGAGACCCAGGCTGAAGCAGAGGTTCTGCCCTAAGCAACATCCATTTGTAGGCCAACACTGCCCCCTGATGGAAACAGTAAGGTAAGGCAGGGCATGTGCAGTTAACCTGGGATTGTGGGGAATTATGGTCCTTGAAGTCTTTAAAATAAACCACTTATTGGCAGCCACCTGTGACTATGCAGGTGCTTCTCTTTTTCTTTCTCCTTCTCCTAATAAACATGTCCTTTTAAAGTGTAAAAAAGAGAAAGAAACCACTTATTTAAGTATTGCTTTTTTAAAAAACAGCTTTTCTTTTCTCACAGAATTTTCTTTTGGAAATATTTCCTTCACATATGCAAGATGCAGGCCCATTACACCATTAACTTGTATAATTATTGGTACTTACAGTTAATAGGCACAGAAGAGGTTTACAGTTCTTTATATATTTCAATATTCTATTTCTTTGACATTTCAACTTCAATATTCAATATTTTAATCATTCAATAATTTAGCTTTTGAAATATTTAAAATTTCCACATGTTGAGACTATTGATGGCATAAGTGGTTATTCATATTAGCATGGCTCATTTAGAGTAATTACTTATATCTAAAATATGCCCATGAAGCCAGAATCTCAAATCTCATCTTAAATATATGCCAGTTCTCACCAAACGTGCCTATTGACACTGAGCAAACTGTTTAACATTCCTGGGACTCGGTTGCCTCATCTGAAAAATAAAGGGTATGAATTAGGTGATGTCTAAGACTCTGTGCTGCGCTGAAATGATCTGAATGGATCAAGAAGATGTGGTATATATACACGAGGGAATACTACTCAGCATTGAAAAAGATAAACTCTTGCCATTTGCAGCAACATGGATGGAGCTAGAAGGGATTATGCTAAGCAAAATAAGTCAAAGAGAGAAAGAAAAATATAGGATGGTTTTGCTTATAGGAGGAATATAGGGGAACCAAACAAAGAGTCAGGAAATAGTTAAAACTTGCAGGCAAATTGTAGATCTGAGGCACACAGCAGGGGAGGGGAGGTAGAGGAGTCAAAACGGGGGGAGGGAAGAGCACAGGGGACTATGGTGATGGCTCAGGGGTGCAATGTCAGTGGGAGACTTAGGGAGACTACATCTGAGAGGAGAAATCAAATACTGTAAAAAATAAACAATGACATAAGAAAAAATAAATAAAATAAGAAATGCATTTAAAAGCCATCAGCTGATGCCTCCACCATGCCAGCTGAACAGACTTCAGACTATTTGTGCCAACACAGATCTAGAAGACACCCCCAGTTTTCCTGGTGGCAAAACAACTTCACCACAGAACCTGAAACCGGTCAGGTCTCTCCTGTCCCTACTTTTCCTGCCCCCACCATCTTCACTCCCACATTCCCTCCATGGAGTCCAGAGGAGACATCTCATGTCTCATGTCCTCTCTCCTTGCTCACTTCTTCTCCTCTTGCACTTCACCTTCTCAATCCCCTCCACACACATCCTGCTCAAGACATGTTAACAACAGACAAAACAGCTGCGTTCCTTGGCAGCTTTATCCCCAGCCACTGTGCTAAGCTCCATCATCTTTGGTGTCTCAGCAAATGCATGATGCGAATACTCCTTATCTCCACACTTTGACAACTACCCACAGCCCTTTCTGCAGACCTCCCTGCAGAAGGGTTCAATTGAAAAAAAAAGATATTTTTTATATCACTAACCACTTAAAATGCCTTTCTTCTGAATCAGCCCCGTTTTCTCTTGGAAACAAATCACTCATCCCCTATTTCTATTCTTGTCTCTGTCCCTACCAATCTATCCCCTCCTTTCCCTTCCCCTCCCATCTCCTCTTGTGCTCTCTCTCTTGACCCTCATCTCCCCACCCCTTCTCCATTACCACCTTGCTCCTTTCCCCACCTTCCCTGTGCACCTCTCACCCCATCCTCCCGTCCACACCCCCACTCCATTTTCACATACCTAACACATGAACTTCAAGGGAAATCTCAGTATCCTCCTCCTCCTGGATTCTCATTCTCCATTCATATTCGGGGATTCCTACTATCTGAAATCAATTTCCTAATAGTCATCCCAACCCCTTCTTCTTCCTTCTTCTCCAAATGCAATCAATGATCGTATCTGCTCAAATTCTTCTTCCCTTCCCTTTGCCTTCACCCTTCATCCTCACCTGGACTAGTTATTGTCCACACCCTTGCAATTACTCTTTTTTTCATTTCAGCCTGATCATTCTACCCTCTGCTTTTTTACTTAGAATTCACGCCAAAGTCCTTAGATTGGCATGGAGAGCTATGCTCTGTCTGGTCCTGACATTAATGCATTTAGCATTAAGCACCAACCATTGATTATAACTATGCATTAAATAAAAGAATCAGTCAATACTTATGTTATTGTTCAAGGTACTAAATAGATGTTATAATCATGGTAACACAGAGAAGTTGTCATATTTTTAATAACACATTTTTTTTGCTCTGATGGGATAAAACACATGTTTCTGTAGTTCATGGTTCTTTATACACCTCTCTGATAATTAGGACTCGACTGCAGTTGATGGTACCCTATCACAATCTTCCCTAACTTTTAAAACTTTATAATACCCTGTGCCACATAATGATGCCATATGCCTAGGTCTAGATGAAAGTAAAGGATTACTCACTCAAAATTAGAAGTTAAAATAATGAACTTAATATAGAATGAACCCTATTATATTTAAGATAACAAATACCCTGAAGCAACAGTCAGAGATGTTAGACATTAATTAACCAAAAAAACCCACCCAATTATACATAATTTCATGCTAATCTGAATGATGCCCTTTTTCTTTTGGCATGCATCATCCAAATAGAAACACCCCGATAATTGCGTATAAAAGCCCAGCAAAACCTTTCTCACACGAAATTCTGTTCTCCTTTGGAGTCGAGGCGTCCCCAGCAAAGGCGAGCGTTTCTCACCCGGCCATGTCTCTACGATTTTCCAGCGGGTCCAGGCACACTTGCTTACGGTCTGGAACTGGCTCTGGCAGACTGTCCAGCGGCGGCGCGGGCTTTGCCGGCAGCAGCGCGTGTGGCAGCCCCCTCGCGGGAAGCGGACTCGCCTGTGCCTTGGGAGGCAGCTTGGGCAGCGCTCCTGGTGGGAACCACAGTGGCGGTGCCCTTGGAAATGCCGCCTGCGTTGGCTTTGCTGGAAGCGAGGGCGGCCTCTTGTCGGGCAACGAGAAGGTGACCATGCAGAACCTCAACGACCGCCTGGCCTCCTACCTGGACAACGTGCGCGCCCTGGAGGAGGCCAACACTGAGCTCGAGAGAAAAATCAAGGGCTGGTATGAAAAATACGGACCTGGGTCGTGCCGTGGACTTGATCACGATTATAGCAGATACCACCTGTCCATTGAAGAGCTCAAGAATAAGGTGAGAAATCACAATTTTGAAACTTCAAAGTATTTAAAACTAAGAACTACTTTCTTAGCAAAAGACATAAAACAAATGCAAATGGTTCACCTGTCATTTATGTCGTATTGACTTACTTATTTTGGTAAATAATTCTTCCTATCAAAATAGGCACTTTTGATCATGAATGTCAATGTAATTTAAATGTTACTAGTTTTATTGTGATTTTGAAATATATTCACTGGTAAAAAAAATGTGTTCTATTCTAAAAGCTCTATGAGCATATGAAAAGATTAAAATCATATTTGTAATTTTTAAAAATTAAATTTTAGACATGTGGGTTGTTACTTAAGGAAGATTTCATGCAAAAGCTCAATTGTGTAACTTTTTTTCCCTGGAATAATGTTATAAGAATAGATTTATTCATTGTGTTCTCCTTTTGATTTCTTCTAGATCATCTCTTCCACCACTGCTAATGCTAACGTCATTCTGCAGATTGATAATGCCAGATTGGCTGCTGATGATTTCCGCCTAAAGTAAGTAGTTAGAAAGTAATCATGTTCTTGAAAAAGTTTCCTAGCTACTTAGCTTGTGAAATAAAATTTCAGTTCCAACCTAACTAGAAAGAAAAACCGCCTTTAGTTTAAAGCTAAAGGAAGTAGTGCCTGCTATAATACTACAATACGTGCAAGCAGGCCAAATTGCAATCAGCCACACTCACAATTCATACCTGTTTATTATGTGTTTGTCATCTTGGAACAAAATATCACTGTATTTCTGAGCCTATCCAGAATAGTGCCACACACACAAGATAGATATTCATAAATATTCGTCAACTGATTTTTACTAAAATTCTGAAGTCGCATACTTTCCTTTAATTGGGATATACTTTCCCTTCTTGTAATGTTTATGCTAAACAACTGCCTTTGATCCTGCACAGACCCCGGTGAGTAGAGTGGAGGGAGGCTTTCTTGGTATGTTTGCTTTTAATATTTAGAGTCCTGATTTAATTTCTAACTTTCGGTTTGGAGCAACTGAGGTTTTATTTTCTATCTCTTGAAGTAGTCTAACTTGTTCTGAAATTTGCTGAATGCCTCTCCAGGTATGAGAATGAGCTGGCCCTCCACCAGAACACAGAGGCAGACATCAACGGATTGCGGCGGGTTCTGGACGAGCTGACGCTCTGCAGGACGGACCAGGAGCTGCAGTACGAGTCCCTGAGTGAGGAGATGACGTACCTCAAGAAGAACCACGAGGAGGTAGGAGAAGCTTTCATTCTATTCAAATGGCAGTTCCGTACATTTGAGATATGGGGGTGGGCAGGGGAGGATGTTAAATTATAAGTGTAACTCAGGCTCATTATAGCAATTCAAACAGTGCCAAGGGTATAAAGGAAGAAATTCATTTCTCCCACTCTGCGTCTCTAATCTACCCCCAAGGTAATAAATAGGAACAATTTGACCTGTGTCCTTCCATTTTTCAGGTTGATATATTCTGTCTTTTGGAAAATAAAGCATTGATTTTCTTTTAATGCAACCATCTTTCCCCACACTAGATCATTTCTTAGATTGAACAGGCATGTGTTCGGTTATCCTTCTCACCAAAATCCCCTGTCTAGGGAAAGATGTCAGTGTTTTCCCCACTTCACAAGCCTGGATTTATTCTAATGTCAAAGCCCACACAATATTAAGCTCACTGTTTGATACATAACACCAGACAAAGCCAACTTCCTAAATATATATATGTTGTCCCAGAAGGAGCTGCAGAAGTTTCCAAAATAATAGATGACAAATTTTCAAGAACCCCAATGATAGCAGTGTCCTATCACTGATTAAAACACCCAACCTCCTTGCCCCAAATGAGAAAATTATGGGAGAGGGGGGGAAAGCATGACGACAGAAAAGTTAAAATGAAAGAGAAGTGAAAAGAGAGAAGGAGTCATAGAGCAGAGGACTAGAGGAGTAAGGCCACTAGGGGGTGCTAGCCAGAGAGTAGAAAAGCATGAGTGTGACAGCGAAAGAAGAAACCAGCTCAGAAGAGAAGTGATAAGGACCACAAGGAGCCGCCCAGCCAGCTGAGCCTTCAGGATCACAGCTAACCAAGAGGAGGCCCCTCTGAATGCACTGAGGCCGGGAACCAAGACCCACTCGCATCTCAGTGCCCCTCTTTACCACCCTCACCCGTGACCAGTGTCCCAAAGAGAAAACAAAGCAATTCAATTTTCAAACTTTGATAGCAACAAGAATTCTCTTTCCTATGGAATCTCATGCAAAACCTCAAAATATAGACAAGGTAAAGCTTTTGCTCTTGGTGGATACTGGAAAGTCACTGATCACAAGACACAGAGAGTTGGTGTAGGAAAGCAAAGATACTCATCCATCAAAAGCAAAATGAAAAAGGGGTGGCTCCCTAAAAAAACCGTCATCCATAGGCTGGTTTGTCCAGAAACCCATTCCCTGGCCAGGGGACACAGCTCAGCGACGCAGGTGGGCCAGGTGCAGATGCTGAGCACGTGCTGTGGAGTCAGCACCCACCTTGTTCAAATCCAGCCCTTTCAGTATTAAGTATCTTGGGAGAGTTACTCTACCTCTCTGTGCCTCCGTTTTCTAATCTGTAAAATAAGCCAGTAATAAGCCTATTGAGATGTTAAAAGATTTGAATGCAGAATGCATGAAAAGTGCTGAGAACAGGGCCTGGCCTGTGGCAAGCTCTCAGTGGATTGCCATTGCCCTGAGATAAAGTTCCAGTGAGGGGAGGAATGGTTATGGGCCCTTTCCTGTGCTATTGCCATCAACAAGAGCTCTACCTGGTATTAGTCACAAATGATGTGCTTAATAACGCTCCAGTCTTTCTATCCCTTACCTGTTTAAAAGAATAAAACGCTTCTCTTGAGCCTTTACTGTAACTGCCTTTGCTGAGGTGACGGTGGTGGTTGTTTTAATAACACATAACTAATTAAATATATGGTTGGCACGACTATGGATCTAGTAAGCCCATCTGAAAAATCATGACCGGGTTTCCCTTCTGGGGTGAGTACCGGCAACCCCCAAAATATGTCAACGGTGCTCTCGAGTTTAAGCAAGGAGCCTTGCGTGATCAAGTAATTTCTCTGAGAATTCTCCTGGGCCTCAGGTGAATATAAAGCTCCCCTGAGTCACACCCGCGTTTCCCTCCAGGAGATGAAGGCCCTGCAGTGCGCGGCGGGCGGCAACGTCAACGTGGAGATGAACGCGGCGCCCGGCGTGGACCTCACGGTTCTGCTCAACAACATGCGCGCTGAGTACGAGGACCTGGCGGAGCAGAACCGCAGGGACGCGGAGGCCTGGTTCAACGAGAAGGCGAGTCTCGGCCACCAACAGCCCCGCTGCCTTGGGGGGTGCTCACAACGCTGAGATTTGCACTTGCTCTTTGCAGAGCGCCTCGCTGCAGCAGCAGATCTCCGACGACGCGGGCGCGGCCACCTCGGCCCGCAACGAGCTGACCGAACTGAAGCGCACCATGCAGACCCTGGAGATCGAGCTGCAGTCCCTGCTCGCCATGGTAGGTGACAGAGGGGTAGCCCGGACTTGAGGTTTTAAAAAATCTCACTGAGCCTTGCCTTGCTTCCCGGTGCGTAGCTTTACTCACAAATGTTTAAAAAAGCAGAAAGACATTCAGAAAGAGAGACAGAGCGTTTCTTCCTCCCAAGACCTCTGAGGCTTCCGGCCCGGCTAGACTCAGCACCCCTGTCTTGAAAATAGCCCACGGTTCGGATATCATAGCTCTGTTTGGGGCCCCGCCGAGCGGGCAGTAGGACTTCGTTCTCCCCGAAAAGTAAGCGGCAGGCCCACGACCCGGGGACGCGCCCGGCAGCGCCCTTGTCCCGGGCATCTCCTTATGGTGATGCCACTTGCGCGTCACCAGGGGGAGTGAAAGGGGGAACCTGCTCCCACAGGGCCCCCTCAGCCGATTCCTTCCCACGTGTCTCTCCCAGCCTCCTCCACACCCAGCGGGTTCCCTCAGAGGTTACCACAGAGACCAACCAGGACTAAAACCCGCTTCCCTTCTGGGGAGTCAGGTGGCAGTACCCAAAAGGCTTGATTTAGAAAGTCATGCACAGACATAGCCCCAGGTGCCCTGTCCCGTAAGATTTTCCTGCTCCCCGAGGACACCAGGTTGTGACACAAAGAAGGCAACAGGTATTGCACAAATGAGTCTGTGAGTCAGGAAGGAAAAGATGATGGTTGTGACGGAGCCACCTGACAGAGTAAGGCCTCTTACTGCTCATTAGCGAGACTTGTTTTTCACCGCTGACCAACTCCCATCCAGTCAGCCTGACCCTCTTCTCCTCGCCCCTGGCACCACTGCCGGCTGGTTCCTGGACCCTCCCTGCCACTGTGGATTCCTAGGGTGCGCCTCTCTTCCCATCCCCTACTTTCCTGCAAGTAGAACCCTGAGGACCTGGCCCCGCTGCTCTGTCCCTGAGCACCCGTCCTCCCTCTCATTTCCAAGCTGTGTTGAAGAAAATAAATTCCTGGGTTCTCAGGATACAATTTTGTGCCTTTTCACACAGAAGCAGTGATGTTAGAAAGCAATATATATGTAATTTTCTAATAGCATGCTTCATGTGAAAATGTACATACCCATACTCACATACGTACATACACATAGAGGAATTTCATAACATTTATGATGATACTGGGGAAAAAAGAAAGGAGCGCATTCTATGCTGCCACAAGTAGTGTAGTTTGGACTCATGAGATAATCCAAAAACAAACCAAAAAATTTTTAACAAACAACATAACTGAATTATAGAATCATGGTGACACTGAACTTAACTTTCGTACTTAAGGTTCTTTTGGCATGAGATGAACTCTGAGCTCCATCTTCCTAGGTTAGGACACCAATCATGTGTAAGTTGGGCATTGCCTAAATATATAAACATGTCATATGCTTTCTGTAGTATCCAAACTCCCGAGTTCAACCTGTCCTCCTTCCTCATCTACAGTCAACCTTTATCTGGAAGGCTCTGAAATAGCGATCTCTCCCGAATGATTTAAGAGAATATTACTGATCTTTAATAAGTATGTGGAGCCAGCATGAGGGAAATTAAAGTTCTGAGCAACCAAGCACATGCCTCCCTGACACCTGGCCACTCGCTGCCCTGCCTTCCCCAGGCCAGCCTGCCCACCTCCGCACCTCTGCCCTGGGGAGGCCAGCACCACCAGCAATGCACTTCAGCCTGCCTAAGGCAATGGTTCTTAGCCCATTAGACCCCAGTATCTGCTTGAAAAGATTAATATTTTATAACTTCTTTATATTACAAAGGCAATACACAATCTACTTAGCAATACACAGAACTTCTTAAACCAAAATTTCCCCCCAGCCTGCAATAAAAAGAAAAACTAAAAATAGGGTTAAATATACATATATATTTACAGTTGGGTCCAGCTACCCCAAAACATGGACTGAAAGAGACAGAGACTTGGATAAGTCAGTTTTATTTTAAACAATGTAGGATCAGGTGTTGCTCCACATGAGAAGGGAAATGAAGGCGTGGAAGTGGGTGGATGTTCTGGTAATAACAAATACCAGAGGTCAGACCCACCCAGCTGTATTTGCATATAATAGGGGAAGAAGGAAAATTGCTTTACTTGAAGTAGGGGTCACATGATGGGCAAATTATAGACTACAAAATAGCCAAAGGGCTGGATAACGCTCAGAAGAGCAATGCTGAAAAATGATCTGTGCTGTGTTATGAAATCTATCCCGCATCCTGAAATCTCTCTCCTGTAAAGGCCTTCATTCTGTCTCATGTGCTAAATAAAAGACCTTTGATGACTGACAGAGACTCAAGGAGGGATTAGAAAAAGAAAGAGCAGCACAAAAGGCTACAAAGGAACAGCAGTAGAGTGGATCTCTAGGCACAGAAGCAAAAGATTGGAAACAACATAAATCCCCCCAAGTCAGTGTGTTATTTCAAAATGTCAGTTTTGCAGTTCTGCTTTCTTATGGTGCTATCCCCAAAAATGTGCTTTAATATATAGGTTGGTCATAATAGGAAATATTACCTAAATATTATGACTATCTCTTGAGACACTCCAAAGTCTGGTGGGAAAAGCATCGTTACCTCATGTCAGGTCATCCAGCATGCCTGACCCCCACCTAGTAAATGCCTGTCTCTTTCCCTGTCTCTTCCCCACCTCCTGTTTTTGTTGTGACAAGCCCCACACATTTTCAGAACTCACCTAGGGGGCAGCACTGGTCTCTACAAAGTCCTCAGAGTGGCTTCATCCCTTGCTCTGGCATTTTCTATGTCCCTAGAAACACTCTCTGGAGTGCTCCCTGACCGAGACCGAAGGCAACTACTGTGCTCAGCTCGCCCAGATCCAGGCCCAGATCGGGGCCCTAGAGGAGCAGCTGCACCAGGTCAGAACCGAGACCGAGGGCCAGAAGCTGGAGTATGAACAGCTGCTGGACATCAAGGTCCACCTGGAAAAGGAAATTGAAACCTACTGCCGCCTGATAGATGGAGACGGAAAGTGAGTAAAGCCATTTGAAAACCCAGTTTTCACCTCTTCCAAACCATAGCCGGAAGCTGCCTATTAGCCTTCTGAACCCGCAGGCCTTTTCCTTTTCATTCCACTGCAGAAAAGCATGTCCATCTCTTGCCTCTGCAGGCATCTGCTCTGTATCTTGTACATCACAGGGTCTGCACCATCTGCCTTGAATGACCCCAAATGTTCCTGCAGAAGCCAATGTTTGTTGTTCATGTTAATCCCCGTGTTTCAGGATTCTCCCCCCACACTCCCAGACATTATCTAGCTTCCAATTCATGCCTAATATCACCTCTCCTCTCTGAAATAAAAATACTCTGCACAAATGCCCTGAGGCTTGACATTCTTGAGCTTAAAAAAAAAAATCAAACAGAAACAAGATTGTTTTATACCCTCTCTTTAGATAACATTTAATCATTTTCAGTTTCTGCACACAAATATTTTAACATTTCCTCTCTAGAGAATGAAGATCTGTTTCTGACATAAAAAGTTCACCTGAGTTCATGTTCATCTCTTGATTCGATGACTGTTTCTTACCTGATAAATAGAAGTAATGGAGACTAAACTGGACTTTTTTTTTTTTTTTAACAGCTCATGCTCCCAATCAAAGGGCTTTGGATCAGGAAGCCAAGGTAATTCCTCTAAAGGTAATAAAATCTAGTTCTGTTTCTGTTGCAGCAAATACTTTCACATTAATGGCAAGCAAACATGATAGCAACCAGCTATATTTAAATAATTTTAACTGAAGTGCTCTGGAATTAAAACATTATCCTATCTAAACTATCCCAAACTGATTATTTGATATTTACTCACAAATATATAATATAGTATATTTAAAACAACAGAGGAATTCTTTGTTATATAATCTTTCAGGTTGAATATGTATATTCACTAATGTTTTTTTTCTAGAATTATCCAAAACCACATTGGTAAAGACAGTGGTTGAAGAAATAGATCAACGTGGCAAAGTTCTTTCATCAAGGGTTCACTCCATTGAAGAGAAGACATCGAAAATGACCAATGGCAAGGCAGAACAAAGGGTTCCTTTCTAGCTGTCGTTTTTGGGAAAAGAACCCATACAACTGCATTATTCTAAATAGTAGGGAGGGTAATAAAAATACTTCCTACCCTTACAAATAATGTACTTAGCAAACATAACTTTTACAGGATGCTTGGTGTTTGTTTTCAAATTTAAAAAATGATGTACACTCATTTCCACTTACCTGTGACTAATAAATAATTATTTGTGATTCTTTTTTTCTGTGTTAATTCATAGGAAGACATTTGTGGGATATTTTTGTAATTGCTTTTCACTCTAGTTTTAAACAGTAGTCAAAATCATATGACATTTAAATGTCAAACATTCACCAAACATCGTCTTCCATTCCCACCACTTTGGTGTGTGCAAATAAACTGAAAAAGCTGAGCATTTCTCTTCAAATTAAGTTTCCACCACTAGATGGCACATTCCCAGTATTCTGCGTAGGAGCCTACAAAGCCAAAAACTCTTCTGCAGCCCAGGATCCACCCCACAATACCATTAAACAGGATAATCTCTAAAAGATCCAGAGCAATAAACGTCATGCTCATGACTTTTTTCCTACAACAGAGATGGGCGAATTTTTTCTGGGAAGGGCCTTGCAGGCTAAGGTCTCTATTTCAACTGCTCAAATGAACCATTAACTGCAGAAAGTAGCCATAGACAATAGATCAGTAAGTGAGCTTGGCTGTAAAACTCTACTTACAGCCACTGAAATTCAAATTTCTAGCGATTCTAGTGTATCCTAAAGTATTTTTCTTCTTTTGATTTTATTCAACCACATAAAGTATAAACACCATTCTTAGCAAATGGGATATATGAAAACAAAGAGCAGACCAGATTTAACCTACCAACGCTTGTTCTAGAACTTCAGATCTCATTCAGGGCCTCCCTGGTGGCTCAGCGGTTAAGCATTGCACTGTGGAGCTGTCGGCAGCAGCGACGCAAGTTCAGCGCCCAGCCAGGGAGATTCCCACATGGCGTGGCACACCTCTCCTGCCTCACCCGCTGCTCCCCTCAGCAGTGTGTTTCAGTCAATCTGCCTGTTCTGCTCCCCACTCTGTCTCTGGTGAACCCTCTCGCAGCCCCACGCCTCTGGCCCGTACCCCAGCTTGTATGAATAAATAAATTTTTTTTTAAATCTCATTCAATTGATGAAGAGTATGTCTACTGTGTTTTTCTATGTTTCTGGATCAAAAAATACAGTGGGGATTCCAAACTAGTGTTAACTTCTCACAAAGAGAGCAGCCCTCATATTTTCCCTAATATGACCTGATTCTAATGATCAGATTAGATCAGATCTGATCTCCAGGAAAGGAAGAAATTCTACCTAACAACCAGCAGTCACATGGGGTTTTAAAGGATGAGATATTTATTAGACCTTGCACCAAAAGTTATCAAATAAAGCAAATACTAGAAATTCGTGAGGAAATAGCTTCCCAAATGTACAACATGCAAGGCCAGCTACAGAGATTACAGGACTCAGTGAAAATATGGAGTTCCTTATTCAAACATCAAGGGGGAAAATATCTTTTAAGCACTAAAATGTGTTTTTTCCTGCCTCCTGCAGTCAAACTCTCAACTCATCATGGTTTTTTTTTCTTTTTGTAGTTTTTTTCTTGCCATTTAATGTCATTCTAAGTCAGTAAAAAGTAAAACTAAATTATTGGTATCATTTCTTCCCTTCATTTTATATTGTGGAATGCCAGGTTCAAATCCAAATATAAGAACATAGGGTGCAGAATCAGAAAATTACACAATTCATATTTTGTAGCTTATACATGTGTATATGTTGTTCTTACCAAAACACTGGAAACACTTCATGAAACACACTCAACTGTTTTCATTTCATTTCTTTATATGTTCACATTCTGCCAACACTCTCCACCACTGACTTAATGATGAGTAAGAAAGGATTCAAGAAAAAGAACTATGGACTGAATTATCTTCCTATATTATTGTTTTCGACAAAAGGAGCTGGCTGATACAGAAATGTAACATTAATAATGACATGATGTTTCTTTGACCATTCATTGTCTTTCTTCTGCTTTCAAAGTGAGTTCCACCTGAGCGCAAAGCCTGGCATCTTGGGACCAACAGAGAACATCTTGCTCGGTCCAGACATAAGATACGTCCCTTGGACTCCCTCTGAGTGTCCCCAGACGCCTGCCAACCTACGTCCACCAGAATGCTGTGCACATGGGCACTGCCCATGCTATTCGCCATGAAGGCAATAAGGACGACCACAAACATTTCATATACTGCCACCCCCCACCCGCCCCGTTCACGAACCCCACAGGCTTCACTTACGGGACACAATTTCAAAGATAAAAATATCAGGAATATCAAAATGGCAACAGGTGAGGATTAAACTAAGTGTGGGAATCTGTTGCAATTTTGTGCTCATAATGCCAGCCCTGCCTATGTGGGTACTCACAACACACTGAGTTTTTAAAACCCTATCTTCATGATCTGCTTTCCATAGCTAGTTTGTACTGTGAATACATACAGCATTTTGTGGCTGTGATAAGGGTGCTGTTGGTGTGGAAAATTTTTAAAAGAAAACAAATAACTCCCATTCATCATTTCTTGCCAAAGTAATAAATCTGTCTATCTGCATATCAACTTAGCCAAGGAATGAGTGTAAAATTAAATTCTGGATGCATTTCCCTCATTTCTGTTGAGTTCACAGGATAGAAGGAAATATTCCATCCTCAGGCCTTAGCATCTCAACTCTGTCCTTCCTACCTGGGCATGTGAGAACTGACCATCCCCTTTGGGATTTTCTTTTGCCCAGCAGAATTTTAGGGCTCCTGGGTTCTTCCAAAATTTGGCTAAAGACTGCATGTTCTTATCACTCCTTGAAGGCTCACATGCTGTCTGTTGTGGCGGGAAGGTACTTCCAAGGAATCAGTTTCCGTCCAAAAGAGAAAGAATTCAGTCTCCATGCTTTGCTGGTTGTTAAAGCAGAAGCCACATGTGACTCCACTTTCTTTCTTTTAACAAACACCCAAGATTTGTGGGAAGTCATTGCAAGAGAAGAAAATTACCACTTGTGAAGGGTGATGGAAATGTTCTGATATATTGCTACTTTTCTTCATTGTTTTTTTTGGTCATCATTAAGACACATAATTAATTATAATATTTATTAAAATTTTCACCAATAGATTCTGAGTTTTACATCTGCTGAAGCAAGCCTTTACCATTCCAATATTATAAATAAAATTATACATTTTTCTTTGGTACTTTTGAAATGATCACATGATTTTTTTTATAAGACATTTCTATTTGCTCCATGTAATAGTGAACCATCCTCATTTTCTGTAAGTAACTCCCTTGGAGTATCATATACTATTTAATATCTTATTGGATTTTATTGGCTAATATTTAAATTAAGATTGTGTATTTCCAGAAATGTCTTTTCTTTCAGGACTGATTCCTCTGAACTTCTCATTTCCTGTGATTTTATTATACTCAGTGTAATGACTTTTTTCCTTTTATTTCTAATTTTTTCTAAGTCATATCACCTCATTTCAAAGATTTTCTATTTCTGGCATTTTTTTCTTCTGTTGTTTTGAAAGCATTTTGGGTCACTCTGAAATGGTAAGTTATGTTATGGTCTGTTTTGTGGGCCTACCTTTCTGACATGCTTTCGTTTTCTATAGGGATGTTATTCAGCAACTCATTTTATTTTAGTGTATTAAGATTCTGTGGGTCAAGTCCAAATCCTAGTCCTCAGTAGGGGCTCTTCATCAGGATATATATGTGTTATGCTACTGCACCAGCCTGGGCATGTTCACTGTTGATTTGGGCAAACAAAAAGAATCTTGGAGCCTTAGGTATATCTGACATGCCTACTAAGCTGAAGTGGGAGGCTGAATCCACAGGCAGACCAGCGGGCAGGGAGGCAGGCAGGCAGCAACGGAGCCTCCTCATTCAACACCCTCTTGTATGGTGACCCCATTTCCTGGTCTCTAAACTTGCCCTTTTCTTCATGCCCCTAGTGGCTTCCAGAAAAAGTGTGCAAGAGAGGCATATTTTTTGAGAACATTCATGCTAGCAATGCAGGTATAATGGAGAACCAAACAAACCTGGTATCTCATGGGCTGGCCTGATCTGAGTATACACAGCTTCCTTTGTCCTCTTTTCCCTGACTGCTAATTTCGTGCTCCTTTCTCCCAGACTGTCTTTCATGTTGGAGATATTTTTAAACATATGGTGATCTTTTGAAATTCTGTTTATCTTCAAGAGTAAAGTCTTAAATATTTGGAGAATGTGTGTGTGTGTGTGTGTGTGTGTGTGTGTGTGTGTTTAAGTATTCACTACAAGGTGGTTGTGTAGTGACCTTCCATTTGTGGAAAACACTCAAACATCCATAGCTGGAGGTCTTTTTTCTAAGATTCTTCCGCTTCCCTGGAGAAGGTCCCAATGACCAGAGATAGCCACATGATTTTCAGGGCCTAGTACAAAGTGGAAATGTGGGATTCCTTGTTCAAAAATCAGGGAAAGGTTCAGTTAGAAGCACTAAAACATAATATTAAAATATTATTACTTAAAACATAATAGAGGTCATAATGATGCATATATAATAATATAAACTTGCAAATTGCAAAAAGTAACATTTGTAATGTTATCCTTTCATGCAATATGATATGCTGTAATTTATTAAAGTGATTTCTGAATTGATCAACAGATCTCTCTGGCTTGCTTTTCTGCAAATTCACCTATTGGGTCAGGAAAATTTATATTTTTAGCAACCTTATTTTCAATCTATGTAATTGAAAGTGATGTCAGTCATTCTTGGTGAATGTAAGACCTCAAATAATCTCAAGTGGTGAGAACAATATGAGCAAAGACAAAAGGGACAGTAAAATAAAAGAATGGATGGATTGGTAGGTAGAACCTACCTCAAGAATGATCTTAAATGTCAGGCAAAGTAGCTTCATCTAGTCAATAGTCAGTGATTTTAAACCAGAGAGAATAGAAAAAGGCAAGACATACTTACCAACTACCTATTATTGACAGACATAGTTGCTTCACATATTTAAATACCCTTCAGCAGCATTACAACCACACAAATAATATTTCAATCTTAGAAATGAAAAGCCAAGGCTTAGAAAGAATGAACGTGACATTGGTCACACAACCAGAAAATGACAGAACTGGGATACAAACGCTGATATACCTGGTTCAAGAGCCCAAATTCTTCCGTTTCATGAATGGGGTGTACATCAGGAATGGTACCTCAGCACCTATCTGCCTACCAACCATGATGAAAAGGAAAAAGACTTGAAACCAAGAATCCAATTAAGCCTTGAATAATTGATCCAAAAAATTATAGTGATAAGGGAAGCAGAAAAGAGAAAAAGGCTTCAAGAGATACTGCAGGAATAGATTCAGTAGGACCTGGTGACTTATTAGGTGCAGCCTGGTAGAAAATGACAGCAATTCTAGACTTCTTAGTAATCTTGAGCATGACTCAGGGTAATTCCACCCACAACTAAAGAAAAATGTTGCAAAAGATACAATTTTGATGACAAGGTGGTTGTTGAGAAGTCAAGACAGAACACCACGTAGAAATGTCTGGTGGGCATAGGAAGGTGTGCGTCTAGAAAGGGGAGGAGGTCAGTGCTAAAGATGTAGATTTAGAAACCAATCACACAAAGCCACAGCAATAAGTAAGGATAAGATCACAGGGTATGTAGAAAACAGGAGTATCGAGCCCAGAACCTTAAGGAATGACAAAATGTACAGAACAGAAGCTACAGCATGGAGGAAAGAAGAGAAGCAATCAGAGTGGTAGAAGCATCCTCAGAAAGCAATTGCTTAAAACTCACCAGTACTGGATGCTCAGTATCAAATGTATTTCAAGGAGGAGAGGAGAATAAATGCAAGATTGGATTGGAGATGTGGGGTAATAAACAGTCCTTGACAGATTAATTTCAGTAAAGTTGTGGGACAAAAACACAGTGAGTAGGAAGTGAAAGGTGAAAGAAATGAATGCAGAACATTTTTATAGGAATAATAAAAGGAAGGAATGTAAAACAACAAGAAATATAGAAATGCAAAGGGAACATCCGGGCTGTAGTTTTAGTTCCTTCATTTATACAGTGAGAAAGCCTGGGTCGGGGCTAACCAACATCTCTATTTAACCTGATTAGCAACAGAGCTTAGATGGAAAACCAATAAATATGAAATGGTAATTCAGGAGGGAGAGGAATCAAAGGAAGAGTTTCTTCCCCAAAGAATAGTCCATTTCATTCCTTAATTTTCGTTTAGAACCTGGTGCCCTCCTTTTAATACTACAACCCCAAGGTCTGGACCTTTTCAACATCTCTGAAAGAAAACTCACATAATCCATAGCAAACCATGAATACGACATTTCACCTCTGCAGAAAATGCAGTGCTGTTGGTTTGAGCAAGGGAAAGAGAAATATGTCTATCAACTTTTATATTCTTACAGGAATTTTATGGCCCCAAAGCCTGGCGGACAGGAAGGATTAGTCATACTAAATTTGAAATGCATCATTGTAATAACCTTGATAATACTCCTCCCTGGCCCATTTTGGAGATAACAAATAACCCTAAGGTAACTCTCCACCTACAGAAGTGGACATGGTAGTGTAAAGACATTCATTAAAAAAAAAAAAATCACCCAATTATGAATAATTCATGATGAGCTGGCAAATACTATTTTGCTATGGGTAGCAAAGCTCATCAAGAAACACCCCAATAATGTGTATATAAAGACAAACCGGGCTGTTGGAGCAGACACTCGCCGCCAGAGCTCCACTCCAAGAATAAACGCTCCAGTTTGGCCACCATGTCCTTGCGCTTTTCTTCTGCATCCCAGCGCCTTGGCTCTTGCGGGGGAGCTAGCTCCACGCGGGTCTCTAGTGGGGGGACAAGCTTTGGGGCTGGAAACGCTTGTGGTGTGCCGGGCATGGGAGGGAGCTTCTCTTGCACCTTTGGGGGCAGCTCCTCTGCAGGAGTCTATGGCGGAGGGCTGGCGGGGGGGAGCACCTCCTGTGTGGGCTACACAAGCAACGAGCACGGCCTCCTCTCGGGCAACGAGAAGGTGACCATGCAGAACCTCAACGACCGCCTGGCCTCCTACCTGGACAACGTGCGCGCCCTGGAGGAGGCCAACACCGAGCTGGAGCAGAAGATCAAGGGCTGGTATGAGAAATTTGGGCCTGGTTCCTGCCGCGGTCTCGATCATGATTACAGCAGATACTTCCCAATCATTGATGACCTTAAGAGTCAGGTAAGAAGCAGTATCACGAGGTTAATACCCCATCTGCCATCCACATACATATATACACATAACGTTATCGGACGGTGGGGGTTTGCTCTCAGCTTCTAATATTGGTAGTTTATTACTAATATTAAAAGTCTTTATATTAAAATTTAAGGTTGGAACATGGTCCACCCATCGTTGGTATTAGGTACGCATGTTTATGCATTTAGAAGATTAAAGTAGCAAAACCTGCTCAATGTCTTTAGCTCTATATTTATAAGCTCTTCCATAGAAAAGGTGGTTGGGTTTTAATGGGTGGGGTGGAAGGTAAAAGAGGCCATACTAAATTTTCCGTTTTCAAAAGACTCATCTTATTATTGGCAACAGAATGAAAGAAATGCTACTATAATTTCCCAAGTGACTAATTTAAGAAGTTTTTTAATTAACATTTCCCACTCTTTTAAAATTATTTTTAAATATTTATTTGTTTATTCATCGAGCTAGGGTGCAGGCCAGAGGTATGGAGCGGTGAGAGGGTTCACCAGAGACAGAGTGGGGAGCAGAACAGGCAGGCCAATCAAAACACACGGCTGAGGGGAGCAGCGGGCGAGGCAGGAGAGGTCTGCTGCACCTTGTGGGAATCTCCCTGGCCAGGGATCAAACTCGTGCCTCAGCTGCCAACAGCAGCTGCCAATAGCTCCACAGCGCTATGCTTAACCCAGGGCCACCAGGGAGGCCCCCCCCCCCCCAGCATTTCCTACTCTTAACGGACTCTCCATTTAACAGATCATTTCTGCAACTACAAGCAATGCCAATGTGGTCCTACAAAATGACAACGCAAGACTCACAGCTGATGATTTCAGGCTCAAGTAAGTAGAGTTAGAAGGAAGAACAGGAAAAGGTTATCAAAGCATTTACCTCTTTCTTTAGATTAAAGGTCGGCTCCATGCTTTGATTTTTTTTTTTTTTTAGTTTGTTTTAAACCAAATGCACACGAGAATGACTAGCTGAGTAACAGACTATACTTGGAAAATTCTGTGTGGGGATGGGGGGGTGACATACATGAACGTCAGGATCATGGAATGGAGAATTTTGAATATCCCCATTCTCTTGTTTCTAAGAAATGTGCTCATTGCATTATGGGTCATCTAACTAAAGTTATAAAAGGCTATTTTAGCAGTCTGACCTCAAGTTGACGATGACTTTTATGAAGGCTTAGAAAAGCGAAGCGAAAGGTTCCAATATTTTTCTAAGGTACGAGAACGAGCTGGCTCTCCACCAGAGCGTGGAGACGGACATCGGCAGCCTGCGCCGGGTGCTGGACGAGCTGACCCTGTGCCGAGCCGACCTACAGATCCAGCTGGAGACCATGAGCGAGGAGCTGGCTTACCTCAAGAAGAATCACGAGGAGGTAGACGCTCCATCGCCCCAGCCCTCACCACCCACCTTGCTCCCCAAATTTAACATGAATTTCAGATGAGAAATAGGACACCTTAAATCCATATTGGAGAAGAAACTGACCCGTTGCTCCATGTGGCTTTCAAATGATTCTGTTCATTCCCCTCAAATGAAACCAAGCCTTAAAAAAAAAGTTTCTAACCATATGGATGAAGTCAGTCAGGCGCCTTTAAAAATATTCAGATCCTACAATGGTGACATGTTTATTTCAGGAGATGAAGATCCTGCAGTGCGCGGCGGGCGGCAACGTCAACGTGGAGATGAACGCGGCGCCTGGCGTGGACCTCACGGTTCTGCTCAACAACATGCGCGCTGAGTACGAGGACCTGGCGGAGCAGAACCGCAGGGACGCGGAGGCCTGGTTCAACGAGAAGGCGAGTCTCGGCCACCACCAGCCCCGCTGCCTTTGGGGGTGCTCACAACGCTGAGATTTGCCTCTTGCGTCTCTGCAGAGCGCCTCGCTGCAGCAGCAGATCTCCGACGACGCTGGAGCCATCACCTCGGCTCAGAACGAATATACTGAGATGAAACGTAACCTTCAAACCTTGGAGATTGAACTTCAGTCCCTCTTAGCTATGGCAAGTAAAAATTACCAAAAAAAAGATTTGTTTGAGCATATTCAGATCAGAAGTTGGGGGAGAGGGGAATTTTAAAGAGGGTTTTCTTCAACTTATTTTCTTTTTTATCCATTCATGACTATGCTTGAAATAAGACACATTTGCATTTTGCACAGTAGAGGCCACTTTGGCTGAAAATTAGGCCACGTTACTAATAATTGTAAAACATTAGAAACTAGCAAAAACGATTATTTTGAGGTACATGACAAGAAAATTGTTTTACCCTGACTCTTCTCTCCCAGATCAAAAGGTCCAAAACTACTGTCCATGGATTGAAAAAATATGTTTACACCCCTCCTAGCTTCTTCAGCTGGTCCTCTTTTCTGGATACTTTAGAGTACTCACAAGTGCCTTTTTAAGTGGCATAAATAAAAAGCAAAGTGGAAGCATGAAGGTTACCACTAAAGCTAAACACGTGATGATGATAACAACCCTTCTCATTAAGGGTTTTCCCAGCACTTTCACCCACATGTAATCCACAATAACCCTGGGGCATGAGCGGGGCAGACTTTATAACTCATGTCATTATCTACAAAAGAAGAATCAAGATTCAAAAAAGTTAAGCATTTTTCCCAGAGTCCCACTGTTAGAAACTAAGGAACCAAAACTTTCCAAATTTTTAACTCCCAAGTCTACACTTTTTCCACTATAGCTAGTCAGCTTCCAGAGTATACCCACCAAAAAGCCTATGAATTGTTACAGAATTAGGATTTTTACTTAAAAATCTTTTTAATTTATTTTAAAAAATATTCTTGCAGATAAAAGGGTAAGACTCATCTCCATTTCATATAAAATTCAACAGCATCCCTCCTTTTGATAAACACTCTATAAATCCACTTGGATTTGCAAACCAATGAATCAAATTATTAAAACATAAAAAGGCCATTTTTTCTTTGGGTCATTCTACTGTTGGAAAGTGTATGCAGTTCACTGTAAGATTATTTTTAATAGAAGAACAACAGTCCTCATGAGACAAGGTTGTCGAATGATTAGAAGTGACATGGCAATGTGTAGGGCATAAGTGGGGGACTCCTGGGGAGTAGGAGACTGTGCCAGACTCTACCAGCACAGATGGTGGGGGAGGGGGAGGGATCTTTAGATGTCGCCTATGAAGAAACAACTTCATCTTTCTAACACTCCTGGGCATAACATTCATCACCAATTATTCATTCTCAAACAGAACAATAGGATGACATCTAATAAAGGCAACAATTAACATCAAACAAGTAGAATCTTTTGGGTGAATATGGCTAGTTGCATGATGCAAGAATAACTCAAATGTTTAAGTTTTAATTTATTCTAAAACAACACTGTGACATTTCACAGAAACACTCTCTGGAGTGTTCCCTGACTGAGACCGAGGGCAACTACTGTGCTCAGCTCGCCCAGATCCAGGCCCAGATCGGGGCCCTAGAGGAGCAGCTGCACCAGGTCAGAACCGAGACCGAGGGCCAGAAGCTGGAGTATGAGCAGCTGCTGGACATCAAGGTCCACCTGGAAAAGGAAATTGAAACCTACTGCCGCCTGATAGATGGAGAGGATGGGTAAGTAATGCTTCCACTGAGAAAACTCAAGTTCTTAGAGGTTTTTTTTTTTTGAAATCATGTACATTTGTTTTCTAGTTTCTTCAACTGCAGAGTTAGGGAGTTACCTTGAAATCTTTCTTAGTTTTTTTTTTTTTTTTTTTTTTTATGTGGGCCTGTATTGCTATAAACTTCCCCAGTGGTACTGCTTTTAAAGTATCCCATAGGATCTGGCAACTTGTCTCTCCATTTTCACTAGTGTCTAAATATCTTGTGATCTCTTCCTTCATTTCTTCATCGACCCAAGAGTTGCTCAGAAGTATTTTGCTTAGTTTCCACATTTTGGTTTGTTCCAGGATTCCTTTTATGGTTGAATTTTAACGTGATAGCACTGTGGTCTGTGCAGAACTTGACATAATTTCTATTTTCCGAGACTTGTTTTATGTCCTAGCTAGTGTGTGATCTATTCTTGAGACTTTTCCATGTGCACTGGAGAAGAAAATTTTTCATTACTTTTAGGATTCAGTAAGAAATCACGTATCTGTGATCTAAATAGCATATGTTCATAACCCCTGTCTAGTATTAAGAATTCAGGAAATTCTCATCTTAAATCATTGTTTTTCAGTTTCCTCAGCAATACACGGGGTGAAATAATTAATTCAAGCTCTCTGTATTTTTACAGCTCTTGTTTCCAATCAAAAGGCTATGGAGGGCTAGGAAATCAGATAAAAGGTAAACACCAGCTGTGTTGAGTATTCAGTACTTATTTGTATGTTCAAATGATGAGTTCATTATTTGCCCTTTATGACTTTGATCAAACTCTAACAGTTCATTTGTTATTTTAGATTCACCTAGAATCACCACAGTTAAAACAATTGTTGAAGAAATAGATCCTCATGGCAAAGTTCTCGCCTCCAGAGTTCACACAATGGAAGAGAAATCCATCAAAGCGAACACCGTGAACAGTGAGCAGAGGGTGCCTTCCTGAACCCACAAAGAAGGTCCCTGGATTAAAGAACTAAATTGAATTTGATTCTTAAATACAGGCCCTCTTATTTTTTCTGCTTTTTTCCTAATGAATTAAGACCAACTACTTTTAGAATAGTAACATTCTCTGGTCTTCTCTATGGTGGTGTTTTAATAAAGATTCTCTCTGTTGCAAGTCACCTTTACTGGTTCCGGTCATCAATTTTTGCATTTTAAATATACTCCCCAAGGGAAGGTGAATCTTGTTTTTAATTTCCCCTACTTAGTTCAGTGGTCTTCACAAGTTAGGTGTAAGTTTAGTAGCCAAACTAGTAACTAGTTTTACATTGCTATAAAATTTTAAATCTTCCTTCCTTCAATAATGCTTTTTGAGCCACATTAAGTGTTGGTGATGAGAATGAGATAATTAGTAAAATTCAGTCTCTAAGTGCAGCACACTCATAGGAGTAGAACTAAGGAATTGAAGAATCAGAAACATCCAAAAAAAAAAAAAGAAAAATCCCATAAATTGTAATATTTGAAGGTTAAGGGAAAAGAGATGTGGACTAGATAGAGTTGTGGTAAATTCAACAATATTAGGCCACAAAACAAATTTAAGAAGACTGAAATCATATCAGTATTTTTTCTGACAACAATGGTATGAAACTGGAAATTAACCACAGAAGGAAAATTCAAAAGTTCTGTAGTAATTAAGCAGCACACTCCTGAACACCCAATGAATCACAGAAGAAATCAAAAGGAAAATCAAAAATGATCTTGAGACAAATGAAAATAGAATATTTCTCAATGTATGGGGTACAACACTAAGAGAGAACTTTATAGTAGTAACTGCTGACAGTAAGAAGAGAAATTCCAGGGCCTCCCTGGTGTGTTAGGAATTAATCTCAGTGCTATCACCTCAATGACCTGAGTTGGATCCCCAGCCAGGGACCTGACACACATTTGGCGCAGCAGACCTCTCCTGTCTCGCCCGTTGCTCCCCTCAACAGTGTATTAAAGTAGATCAGCCTGTTCTCTTTCCCACTCTATCTCTGGTGAATCTTCTCACCTCCACCCCCCGCACCTCTGGTCTAGACCCCAGTTCTTCTACACCTAAAAATTTAAAAAAAGAAGAGACTCCAAATAAGCAATCTAACTTTATGCCTCAAAGTACTAGAAAAGGAAGCGCAAACTAAGTCCAATGTTAGCAGAAGAAAGGAAATAATAAAGGTAAGGACAGAAGTAATAGGCACTAGGAAAACCTTAGAGAAGATCAACAAAACAGTTGCTTTTTTATAAAAATATATATATTTATATATATTTATAAATATATATATGTATATAAAATTGACAAATCCTTGGCCAGACTAACCAGGAAAAAAAAAGAGAAAAAGGACTCAAATAAATAAAGTTATGGTGAAAGAGGAGATAATACAACTGATGCCGGAACTACAAACGATCATAGATGATTCTAGAATATTTATATGCCAATATATTGGAGAAACTAGAAGAAATAGTTAAATTTCTAGAAACATGTAGACTACCAAGACTGAATCCTGAAAAAACAAAAAATCTGAACAGACAAATAATGAGTAAGGAAATTTAATTTGCAATCAAAAACATCTCAACAAAGAAAAGCCCAGGACCAGGTAGTTTCACTGATGAACTCTACTACTTAAAGAATTAATGCCACCCTTTCTCAAACGATAAAAAAAAAAAGAATAGGCGGGAACATTCTCAAATTCATTTTACAAGGCCAGCGTTATGCTGGTCAAAGCCAAGGACATTTCAAGAAAAGAAAATTAAAGACTAACATACCTGATAAACATAGTCGCAAAAATGTAATGAAATTCTAGCAAATCAAATTCAATGACACTTTAAAAGCATCATACCCCATGATCACATGGGATTTATTCCTGGGGTGCAGGAATGATTTGACATACACAAATCAATAAACGTGATACACCACATTAACAGAAGGAAGGATTAAAATAATTATGATTATCTCAATAGATACAGAAAAAGCATAGGACACAATTTAATACCCTTTCATATTAAAAATGCCCAACAAATTCAGCATAGAAGGAATGCACCTGAACACAAAAAATACCACATATGACAATTCCACAGTTAATATGCCAGTGGTGATAATCCAAAAATTTTTCTCTATCTCAGGAACAAGAAAAGAATGTCTATTCCTACCACTTTTATTCAGTATTATACTGGAAGTCCTAGCCAAAACAATTACTCAAGAAAAAGACTCTAAAGAAACAAAGAAAGAAAACTCTTTTACAGATGACGTCTTATATATCGAAAACCCTAATGACATCACACGCAAAAAACTGTTAGAACCAATCAACAAATTCAGAAAGTTTGCAGGATACAAAATTAACATTAAAAAATCATTTGGAGTTCTATACACTGATAATAAATTATCCAGAAAGGAATCTAAAAAATCAATTTTATTTACAATAGCATTGGAAAGAATAAAATATCTAGGAGTAAATTTAACCAAGAAGGTGAGGGACCGGATATCCACATGTGAAAAAAGAAATAGAACCTGTACCCTGTAGTATACAAAAAACATCAATTCTAAATCCATGATCTAGATATAAGACATAAAACTCCTCAAATAAAACACGGGGCAAATCTTCACTGCATTGGTAATCTTGGCAATGATTTCTTGGATTTGACACTAAATGCAGCAGATCACAAATCCAAAAATATATCCAGGACTTGTTACATAATTTCCAGGAAAGAATCAATAGCAGTGATTATCAGCACTTGCCATGTGCTAGATTCTATTCTTAGCATCATTTAATCCTCACAATAATCTTATGAGGTAGCTACCACTATCATTGTTTTTTTAATAGGTAAGGAGGTCGAGGCAGAGAGTGGTTGCGTAATTTGTCAGAGGTCACACAGCTAGTAATCATAGTTGCCAGAGTGCTAAGCCAGGCAGTCTTGCACCCTCTGTGATTAACCACACCTAATACCATGCTCATGTTTCTACCTTCCTGCCAGTTAGAGAAGGGATTAAAAAAAAAAAAAAACAGTCCTAAATACAGTGAAGTCATTTTCACTGGTTCTGGTCATCAATTTTTACATTTTAAATATATTCCACAAGGGTAGGTGAATTTTGTTTTTAATTTCTCCTACTTAGTTCAGTAGTCTTCACAAGTTAGGTGTAAGTTTAATAGCCAAACTAGTAACTAGTTTCACATCACTATAAAAGATAGCTTTTTTTCCCCTGAGATTTTCCAGGGTTGTGAATATTGAATATTTTAAAAACCATCCAATATTATTGTCCTTTTTAAAAGATATGAAATATTTGGTGGCCCAGAATGTAAGAGTTACATTCTAACTCCAGTCTCAGATTAAGAAAAGCATCAGTCTCCTTCCCAAATAAACCAGGGAAGTCATTTTGCAGTAGGAATTAGCACAATGGAACATGAGTCTCACAAAAAAAAGTAGGAATCCAGGAACAAAACAAACCTCATTCATATTCAAAAAAAAAACTTTTTCTAAAGTTGGCCAACAAAAATACAGAATGTGCATTTTAAACAACAGCAAAAGATATTGAAGCACATCTGAAATAATCACTACACTTATGAGGGAATAAATAATAAAAGCTCATTACAATGAAATAGCATAATGAAAAACAATCCTGAGACAAGCAGACTGCAAGCCCACTTAGAGTTTAATTCAATTCAATTGTTTTGAGTACTGACACCAGGGACATTATATAATGGATGTTGTATTATCTACTAGATACTCAAGAAATGATAATATATGTGGTTTCTGACCGTGAATAAAATATCATTCTCAGGGAAGAAAAACAAAGATAGGCATGGTCTAAAGGGATTTTGTTGCCCTGTACTTACAGCAAGGATGAGGGCATACTAAACTTTTGTAGTAAGTATTGGTTTAGAGGAAATCTGTGATTAAGAAAATTCAAAAGCTGTGTCCTGTGAGTAAACAGTCAACAGCATTTCAAGAAGGAGCTAAATATTCAAGTCCTGCTTTGATATAGAAATGCTTTGTGATCTGTGTTACCCCTTACATCAGAGTGAACGCATCTCTAAAATGGCTCTAATAATATATGCTAAACTTATTTCACAAAAGATTGTAAGTTAATTAGTATTTATAAAACATCTAGAGATAGGCAGATTATCTTAATAATACTTTGCCATCTCATAGTACCTCTACCCTAGAAACTCAAGATTCTTACACACTAACAACATATTACATACTAACAACATACTCTGCTTTTTTCTTGATTAATTCACAGTAGACATGGACAAACAATGAAATTTTGACCAGGTCACACAAAATCATGAACAAGTCTCTGAACAGGAGATGACTCTTTAACTTATGACACATTGTTCTAAGCATGAGTCAATAAATAGTATGAATTACAGCTTTGTATTAATTGCCTTAAAATATTTTTGTCCAACAATTCCATGCATTCTGAGCCACCAAATATTTCATATCTTTTAAAGGGGACAATAATATTGGATGTTTTTTAAAATATCCAATATCCACAACCCTGGAAAATCTCAGTTAGGAAAAAAAAAATTCTTTCAATGCTCTCTAAACCCATAGTCAGTTAACCAATCAATTTGTGCCATTACTATAAGGGATAGAAACTGACCCTGTCTGACACTTCCATTCTATTATAATAATTTATAATAATTTAAATAATTAACATTTACAATATGTTTGTGCCCTTCAGACTGTTTTATAGTCATTCATTATTGGTACTGCTCAACATTCATTTGCGTCTGTTCACCATTGTTATTTTCATTTACCCAATAGGGAAATAAGGCACCACCAGACAGGATAACTTCCCTTTGGCATCAAGGCAATGAATGAAAAGTGTTTACCTGTGACAACTAATCTCCTATTCAGAGTCCCATAATTACAGGTTTTCTAAGTAGTGATGAAAACCCTCTCCTTAACATATATTTTACTCCCTATTCATCAATATGAAGCTCACTTCTCAAAATAATTCGTGATGCTTAAAAATATACATTGAAACTACAAGGCAGTAAAGAGTATTTTTTAGGTAGGTAAAAGAACAATTTGGAGACTCAGAAGTTAGTTGAATGGGCATTCTTTTCCTAAACCATGAAATCTCAATGGGAATAATTTTCAATGGTATACATTCATTCATTTTAGCTAAACTGATAAGCAAAGTACTGTAGACTATTATTATTTCAATTTTCAATTAAGTCAATTAGAGAACTCCCGCTACCAAAAGATTGCTATATATTGAGAGTATCTGATTTTAATGAGAAATAAACACTCTTTAAAACATGAATAATAGAGATACCCCCATAAGCATTTGCAGTACGGAGGCAGTGGACATTTCTCATTGGAATTACTAATTACCAATTCTTTGATAAGTGAGAAGGGAAGGGAGGTCAAAAAGATGCACATTTACTCATACTTAATTTTGACCTTCCAAACTATGATTTAGTTTCAGGCCACCTGGCACCCTTTTCATATACAAAGATATCCTTGGGCAGCTTTCCACCTTCAGACTGGACAGTAGTAAAAATCACCCAATAATGAAAAACAACAATTAAGATGCTAGTAATATTTTATTACATATCAGCCTTGTTAAGACCAAAATGACCTAGTGAATCCTATAAAAGCCAATTGAGCTGATTCCCTGGACAGTATACTTCGGTCTGCTCAGTTCTCTGAGAAAGAGCCACTCCGCGGCGTTCCAGCCATGTCTTTCCGACTTTCTAGCGGGTACAGGCGGGCAAGCTCACACGCTAGTCCCGGCCGGCTGCCTGGCGGAGGAACAGGCTTTGCAGCTGGAAATGCATGCAGTGGGTCGGGCGCAGGAGGCGGCTTTCCTGGTAGTCTGGGAAGCCTTTCATCTGGGGCAGGTTTCTGTAACAGCGGTGGCAGCTTGGGAAGTGGCACCTGCACTGGTTTCCTTGGAAATGAACATGGCCTCCTCTCTGGGAATGAGAAGATGACCATGCAGAACCTCAATGACCGCCTGGCCTCCTACCTGGATCATGTACACGCTCTGGAAGAAGCAAACGCAGATCTTGAGCAGAAAATCAAGGGTTGGTATGAGAAATGCGGGCCTGGTTCTTGCCGAGGAGTCAGTCATGACTACAGTAGATATTTTTCAGTCATTGAAGATCTTAAAAGTCAGGTAAGAAATATGAACATACTTTTTAAAATAATTGATTCTTGTAATTGCAGTAAAGTAGGGTTTTCCCCATGGGGTAAGCATCACCCTAGGGTGGCCGCCAGCAGAGCACCCATAGTCCACCACCACCATAGGCCATCGTGCTCCCTCCCCTCTTTTTCCTGCCTCCTATACCCCTCCACTCTTTGGATGCTTCGGTTCTATGCTTTTTGCTACAGACTTAGAGTGGGCTGAACCCAAAAAGAGAAAACATAAAATGTGCTTAGCAAATGTTGGCGATATAGAACTTGCTCTCTCCATATCCCCAGTGCTCAGGGCAGCAGCTAGAAAAAAAAAAAAAATTTTTTTTTTTTTACATTATTGGGCCTCCCTGGTGGTGCAGCAGGTTAAGTCTCAGCCTGTGAAGCTATCCGCAGCCACTGCAGCATGAATTCGATCCCTGGCCAGGGAGCTTCCCACATGGCACAGCAGACCTCTCCTGCCTCCCCCTCACTGCTCCCCTCAGCAATGTATTTCAGTCCATCCGCCTGTTCTGCACCCTGCTCTGTCTCTGGAGAATCCTCTCACCACCCCACACCTCTGGCCTACGCCCCAGTTCTTGTATGGATAAATAAATAAATCTTTTTAAAATTTTTACATTATTAATGAATGAAAGGAGAATTGTCTCAAAGTAGATATTGCTTTGTTGATCTCCTACTTAGCTCATATTGTTTGATACAGAGTAATCAAAGTATCCATGATTGTGAAATCTTCTACTTTGGCTCTTAAGCATTGGTCACTTATTTCCTGAAAAAAAAAACCCAGATTCCCTTACTATTAAAAATAATACTAAATGGATGTTTGGCTGGTTAAGAAGATGAGAATCATACTGAAATCCTGACTTCTGGTACTTAACAATTTGCACAATCTGCCCTGTTTAGATTATTTCTATGACCACCTGTAATGCCAGCATTGTTCTACAGAACGACAATGCCAGACTGACGGCTGATGACTTCAGGCTGAAGTAGGTGAAAATAAAGTAATGACTCACAGTAAAGGTAAAAATGCTGCAGTAAAGAACATAGCCTTTGCTTTAAAAACCAACGTGTTTTTATAAAGTCAGACTAGATCACTGAAGAAGTTAAATATGCCCTTCTGGAAAGAGCTCTCATAATATTTTAGCACTATTCTTACTCAACTGCTAAGCACATTAGATACAAAAATCAACTCTGAAGAAAACCCCTCCACGATAATATTCGTGAATCAGCAAGTAGCCATGAGTTGAGTTCTCACTGCTTTCCGTTGCAAGAAGCTTTAGAAGCGCCTGTGCACATCCTCTCTACCAGTATATGAACTGTCTGGGGAGCTGTGCTCTGTGCCCGTCTCAGGCCACAGCTCTCAACAACTGAATTCCCTTCCAGGTATGAAAATGAGCTTGCCCTGCACCAGAGCGTGGAGATTGACATCAGCAGTCTTCACAGACTGTTGGAGGAGCTGTCCCTCTGCAACACCGACCTGGAGATACAATCGGAAACCCTCAGCGAGGAATTGATGTGCCTCAAAAGCAATCACCAGGAGGTGAGGAGCCAGCTCCGGTGTGAGCCTCACTGTGGCTGATTTCCTTCCCCAAGCCCACTGCTCATAGCAGAGTGAACGACAATCACAGCTCTCCCTTGAATATGAATATTGATCCCCTTTGCAGGAAATGCAGGCCCTGCAGTGCGCGGCCGGCGGGAATGTGAACGTGGAGGTGAACGCAGCCCCGGGCGTGGACCTCACTGCCCTGCTGAACAACATGAGAGCCGAGTACGAGCGCCTGGCGGAGCAGAACCGCAGAGACGCCGAGGCCCAGTTTAATGAGAAGGTAGGCTCTGGCCGTTCCCACGCCAACGCTGTACTCGGTTGTCCTCCGAGCTGGTCACTCACTCTTCTGACCATTATGCCCCAGAGCGCTTCGCTGCAGCAGCAGATCTCTAACGACGAGGGGGCAGTCGCCGCAGCCAGGAGTGAGCTGATGGAACTGAAACGCAACCTACAAACCTCAGAAATCGAACTTCAGTCTGCCACCGCCGTGGTGCGTAGCAATCACCATTGATTTGATTATGCATGTGTGTCCATAATTAAATACATATGTAATTCAATGCATATATAACTAATTTCATGTAACTAAAAATATCTCTACATATAAGTAGACTAACTATCAAGAATCTTTTCCATAAGCAAAAAATGTTTTTTTAATCCTTGCTAATGCTGATTTTTCAATCAAAAAAAAAAATTCAGACCAAATACAAAGATTCTTTCCACCCTGAAAATGTTTAAAATAGGAATGTGTCATTTGTCTTTTACACATACGAGACTGCCTATGTTTTTCTTTCAGAAACATTCCTATGAATGTTCCTTGGATGAGATCAAAAGCAATTATTACCTTCAGCTCCAGCAAATCCAGGATCAGATTGGAGCCATGGAGGAACAACTGCAGAAAATCCGAACGGAAACAGAAGGCCAGAAGCTGGAGCACCAACAGCTTCTTGATATCAAAATCTTCTTAGAAAAGGAAATTGAAACTTACTGCAAATTAATAGATGGAGAAGAAAGGTAAATCTTAACTCATGCAAAGATTCGTGTCATACCAAGTAGGTTTACTCAGTAGGCATGTGTGCCAAATGGACTTCTAGAATTTCCTACCTGAAAAACCATAGTCATACTTGAGCTCAGGAATTTATTACAGCCTCCAAGTGAAATGAAAACAGACCCAAAATCAAATTTCAAAGTATGTAGAGTAATTGCATCTATAATAATATAGAGAACACAGACTATTGAACAATTCCTGTTCTTCAGTCCAGGGAAAGAATTGCTACCAGTGACTTCATGGTGAAGTACAATTCTCATAACACACCCCTATTTTATTATTACATCATTAGTCGCCCCACTTGCACCCTGTATTAAGTTGGTTGTTATATTTCCATTTGAAAGATGAGTAATGAAGATACAGGGAGACTTAATTGGAGAAGCACCATAGTTTGTAAGCCAAGAGCAACAGCTATGGAGTTGCAGCCCTGACTGCAAATCACACCACTGGTAAATTTCAGCACAGTGTTTAACTTCATTAAACTCCTTATTGGGGTTCCTTTATTGATAAGATTGCAGTAACACCAAAACCACACTCCCAGCCATCATGCCTTGCTGTGTGGGTAAAGTGCTCAGCACAGGGACTTACACACAAAATACACTTGGGGACCAGAGACTATTACTGAACGCTTGTTCAAGGTCACACCATGAGTCAGGAACATGCCTCAGGGCCAGCGTCAGTCCCCCACAGCCTATTCTCACAAGAGCCCAAAGGGGATGGCTCCCTCCTTTGAACAGGTGCTGTGACAGCACTCACTTCCCACGTCTCTTACAGTAACCTTCGTGCCATGTTTTAGACAACTTCCAGCACTTTATGTCCAACCGTGTAAATTGCTTGTGTCTGCTCTCTATAGAATTCTACAGCACTAGCCTATGCCATCTACACGGTGGGCACTCCAGGCTCACTGACCAAGTGATGGGCTGGAAAGTCAGTATAAGAACCTAGAGCCCCGGATAACCAGATGAAAGAGACAATGTCTGGGCACCGGGAGGCTCTGATGGTGAATATCACAGAATCTCCTCTATTGAGAAGACATGAAAAGCTTATTAAGGTCTCCTAAACAAGAGGAATTTGAATCTTATGGAAACTGCAAAACTTTTTTTTTCTTATTTAATTTGTATCCTTTACATTACTGTGTATCCCCCATAGGTTCCCACCACCAATTCACCTGTGAACCATCACCATAGTCCCTTGTGCTCTTTTCTCCGCTATTATGGTCTCTTTCCCTCCCCATCCCCTGTAGAATGTCTCTTATTTGTTGCCTGCTAGTTTTTGCCTTTGTTATTTTTGAGTGCTATTTTCTCCTTCTGATTTCTCATTTGGCTCTCTTCTAGTCCTCCTATAAGTGATACCATTCAATATTTTTCTTTTTCCTTCTGGCTTATTTCACTGAGCATGATCCCTTCTAGCTCTATGCATGAAACTGCAAAACTTTTATTATCAACTTAGAATTATTGATGAGCTCCCTAATGAAAGATTTAAAAAAAACATACAATAATGTATCCTTCTCTTCACAGAAAAGGTAAATCTCCATTCTACAAATCAAAAGGACGTGGGCCTATAAATTCTGAAAATAAAGTCACAGGTATAGATTTTTTACTTGGTTAACTCTTTTAAAGTTCAACACTTGTAGTAAATAAGTCACTTATTTGTAAATAAAATTAAATTGTCTCTGAATAAAGTTTCAGGACAAGTCGGTGTTTCAAAGGAGATGATATTACTTGCTCCAGGCTATACTTGCCTGATAGTTAATGTTGTATTCATGCTTTCAATCATGCATGGCTTGAAAAAGAGTGGGAAGTAGAAGAAAGGTTGCCCAGCCCCTTGCTAAGCAGACTTCAAACACACTATGGTATTTCACTTTACTGCCAACTTGCAAACACCATCTTTTCAAGATGGTCTTTTCAACCTGTTAAGAATGAGTCCTAAACTTCTTTTCCTTTTGTTTTAGACTCAACAGAAGAAATTCTTGTCAAAACAGTGGTTGAAGAACTAGATCAACTTGGCAATGTCCTTTCACTGCGGGTCCACTCTGTTGAAGAAAAATCCTCCAAAATAAGCAACATTACAATGGAGCAAAGAGTGCCTTCTAAAGTACCACACTGAGGGGGCAGGGAGGGTTATTCCCAAAACAGTCTGCCTTTGCAAATCCCATGGGTCACATTACTCGAAGAAATCACTCATTTCTGTTCTTCCAAATATAAGGGCTAGAATTTGTTTTCCTTCTCTTCCTTTGCTCATGTTCTTAGCATATTATCTTTCTCAGAAGCAGGACAATCTTTTCTCTCTCTAGTTTTTGTATTTGGGGGTTCTTTTTTGCCATTTCATTAAATGTTTTTCTGTTGCAAATTATTTCGGATAAATGTGCTTTTGAAGATCCACAGTTGATCTCAGTGGGACAGTACTAGGGAGATGGTAATAAAATTAAATGCTTCACTGCACAGTCACTGCCCTTCAATTAATTACAGGATAAATTGGAAAAAAACATTAGTTCTAATCTCTGGTCCCAAACATGTCTCTGATTAACTCTGCAAATGACTAGATCTCTTTGGGACTGGCCTTCTGTGGATACAAAAGAAAATTATACCTGTTGATCACCAGGAAAAGAAAATTATACCTGTTGATCAGCTGGCGTGGGTGATCACTAATGTTAGGTTGTTGGATCTGAACCTGGATGGCTATCTCTCCATTTGCAATACATACATCTCTCTGCTCCTACTGCAGAGGTAACAACAAATTCAGCACTGAACCACTCAAGCCCAGAGTGGTTCCCAAACTTTCTTATGCCCTCATGCACACAAGATCCTGCCTGATAGCCTTACCAAATTATTTCTGGAAAGTGCATCCAGGGCTGGACAGCAGCAAAGTTCTAGGCTAAAGAGGTTTATTTCATTTGGAGTGAAGGGAGATGGGAGGTCTGCAATAACCTAGATTTACAATTTGCATGACAGGGACTTTAACCAACTGGGTTTTAACCAACAGGGGCATAGACTATGCAGAATTCAAAGTGGCCCATAATATGGTCCATTAACACTGAACCACATTATCTCAGGTTTCCTGGTCTCCTGAGATTGTGTTTCCAAGTACCAAAATAGTCTTGATTGTTGTTGTTTCCTGTTCGCACATAAAGGAGTTGCATTCAACCCAGAGTCAGTTTCTTGAGATGTAAATACAGGTGAAAGTTATCTTTTTTCAGTATCTTCTTATTATGAATGGCCAAGACATGCAGATGCAGACCATAATTTCAATGGTGAAGAATTAAATTGAGTTACGTTAATAACTCAATGGCAAGATCACTATGATATCATTTATCTCACTTTCCATGAATTAACCAATTTAATCTTCATAAAGGCTGAGAAAGTGGGTATTTGTTTCTTTTATATTACATATAAGGACATAGAAATTCAAAGAGGTTAAGTATTTTCCCCAGAGTTCCATAACTGATGAGTGGTGGGGCCTAGATTCAGTCCAGATCTCCCTCTCCAACATGGTGACCAGAGCCCCATTCCCAGAGAGAAAATGAACATTACATAGAAATTTCACCAATCACATTCCATTTTCACACTGCAATTCCATTGTGGGCATGATCAGCATTGACAGAGGAGTAGGGCTCATTGTTATGTGAAGACATGGTCATTTCCTCTCCATCTATTACCCATCTCCAGCTCCTCTCCAGCACCAACCTTCTCTGCCCACATGTTGACCAAAGCCTGCTTGCCAGGTGACCCTCTCACATAGGCTAGTTTCCCTCATCATTATGCTTCATTTTTATCTCATTCTGAGTAGTAGGTGCATCCAAGGCTGAAATTAGAGGACTAGTAACAACCTCAGTTCATCAAGACACTTGGATAATACTGTGAACAATGAGATCATTACTGACTTTAAAAGGGCCTAATCTGTAGTATTTTGGCGTGCTGAACATGAATATAACCCTGAAAATTTTTTATTAGCTCTCTTTTTGAAGATATTTCATAGAATTCATTTTATATGTTTCACCATGTAAATTTATCCAGTAGGACTGCAACAACACCCTAAATCAGCCTAGAATGATGTAATATTGCATTGCATTGCATAATACCATCATGCATACATCATCCAGAATTGATTGCATCATTTTCTGATGCAATGCAATACTACTGCCAGGCAGCTGCTGAAGTAAGCTGACATCAGCAGTGCACTATATAAAGCCCTGTCGGAAAGGTTGAGCATTGAAAATATTTCAGACTTTGTGCAGTTTAAGCTACTGTTACAAAGAACTGTTATTATTTTATCCATTTAGGCACAATATAGAACAGTAATGCCTTGAAAGTGCATAAATAGCATGGACAATTTCTGCTCTATTTGTGGGGAAGTAACATTTGCCAACCAGAAGAAAAGCATCACTTCTCAAATGAAGAAGGCTTATCACCTTTACTTCAGATGCAAGGTTGATGACCAGACAAGCCTTGGCCCCACATATATGCTGTGCTATATGTACAACACAGCTTTCACAGTGGTTAAATGACAAAAGACCATCAATGCCATTTGCAGTCCCCATGGTGTGGAGAGAGCCAAGCAACTACATAAAAGACTGTTACTTCTGCTTGGTTCCTCCTCTTTCCAGTGTAATAATGAAGCAAACAAAGTCGAATAGTCTACCCAAACATTCTGTCTGCATTGAGACCAGTTCCACATGGTGAGGGACTTCCTATTCCAGAACCTCCAGCAGAATATTCTCTTGATTCATCTGATGAAGACAAGGGTGAGCTGACCTGTTCTCCTGTTTCATTAGCATGCAGTGATCCAGATTTTTACTATGGTGCATCATCAACCCCACACAGGAAGAACTAACACAGGAAGAACTAAATGACCTGGTTCATGATTTGGACTTATCCAAGAACAAGGCAGAATTGCTAGGATCAAGACTCCAACAATGGAATCTTCTAGAAGAAGATGTCACAATGACTTCATATTGAAAGTGCCACCAGCAATTGGAGCCTTTCTTCAGAAAGGAAAGTACTCTGGTATTCTGTGCCAATATTGAGGGCCTCATGAATGCCTTAGAAATCACTCATGACCCACAAGACTGGAGACTATTTCTGACTCTTAGAAACTGAGTCTTAAGGCTGTGCTTTTGCACAATGGAAACCGTCTTCCATCTATTCCAGTACCGCATGCTATCCACATGAAAGAGACATATGATAACCCAAAGCAGCTACTGAATTCCATTGAGTATAACAAATACAGCTGGCACGTCTGTGGTGATTTGAAGCTAGTTGCCCTTTTAATGGGATTGCAGCAGGGATATACAAAATACATGTGTTTCTTATGTGAGTGGGATAGCCGAGCAAGTGAATTGCACTACTTGCGGAAGGAATGGACTCGCAGACAAAATGTAGCAGTTGGAGAGAAGAATATCCAGCGCCCAGCTCTGGTTGAGGCTCACAAAATCCTGCTGCCACCCCTTCACATCAAACTAGGTTTGATGAAGAATTTCGTGAAAGCCATGGACCGGACCTCGCCAGCTTTCCAATACCTGCATGAAAAACTTCCTCGACTCAGTGAAGCAAAGATTAAAGAGGGAGTTTTTGTGGGTCCTCAGATTCGAGAGCTCTTCAAAGATCACTGGTTCAACAACTTGCTGCAGGGCGATGCGAAACAAGCATGGAATGCTTTTCGCCTAGTGTCTACAAACTTTCTTGGGAATGTTAGGGCAGAAAACTACAAGGAGCTAGTAGAAGACATGCTGATGCAGTATCAGAAACTTGGCTGCAATATGTCTCTAAAGATCCACTTCCTTCATTCCCATCTGGATTTCTTCCCTGACAACTGTGGTATGGTTAGTGATGAACATGGCGAATGTTTTCATCCAAATATTGTATCAATGGAACAAAGATACCAGGGAAAATGGTCCACTACAATGCTGCCTGACTACTGCTGGGCATTCTCCAGAGATGCTCCTGAACAGCTGTACATGAGACAAGTGAAGAAATCTAAGAAGGAGTCTATGACTTGATTTTTTACAGGTATTAACTGTAGGCCTATTACTATTGGCATGTATTTTGTGATGTAAACATCAATTTATTGGCGATTACAAAAAAAACCTAGAGCCAAAATTAGAATTTGACTTTCATATTCGTGTTGAGCACATACAGATTGATAGGAAATGACTAATTTTATTTCAGTAACATGACTTTTGTAAAAATTTGTTGACCAGGGTAAGCAGTCATCTTACACCACAGTATCATACCCCCTTTCTCTGATGACTCTCAGTACTAATCAAGCTCTGTTCAATAGCTTTCAATCTTTCCAAAACCAATCTAATTTCTATTTTCCCATACCCATCCTTTGCAACTTAAATAGATAAACTGTCTACATAAGACAGAGTTATGAACATAAACATAAACTATGATTCTAAAATGTATGTTTTTAGCAAACAACCATACTTCTTGAAAAGAGGGCTAAAAAGTTTAAGTATCCATTCTCATTTCTAAGAAGTTAGTACTTGCCAAAAATTAAAATAAAAGATTGTCAACAATAGTTGACAAATCCCAAAAAAAACGTATTGGGCATCCTTAATTGTTAATTACCAAACCTCATTTATATATACCTTGGCTAGACAAAACAGTCCCTGGCACTTATATATTCACTTATATTATATATAGTAGGTAGATCCACATAATTGCATCTATATGTCCATATTTACATATATATGCAAATGTGTATATGTATTTACACATATATAAATATAAAGTCATATATTTCAATTTCATTCCAATAATCTAATTCTAATCCAACACAGGATTTATTCTACCTTCCTCTTTCCATTCTGTAGCTCCTCTCTAAAGTGAGAAACCTGGCTCTCACTATCTTTAATGTAATTACTTATTTGATCAATACCTCATGTGTTACTGATCTTCCATCACCATCCTCACCCTCTTCCCCACCACTCACAGACTCTGAAGCCCAGGCACACACAAGGATGCCCTTCTCATCCCACCTGCTTACACCTACTTAACGGTTTTCCAACTGACTCAGGAAGGGAAGAGGAGGGAAAAAGAGAGAAAGAAAGAGAAAACATCATGTCTTAATAACTGTAAGCGAATCACTCCATATCTGGTATCTAGTGTTCACTGAGTCAATGCGGTCACAAGACAATAAACCCAGTAAGTCCAGGGGCCTTATTTGACCCCTCCCCATATCCCAAGTGTTCATAACAGTGACTGGCATGTGGTAGGTGCTTAATAAATATTTGTGAAGAAGATGAATAAATGAATCAGTATGTTCACAACAGTCTCACATAATAAATGCTCATGGAAATTTTGTCCATAGCAAATTTCCATATTTCTCAAAAATTTCCATCATGTTTAGAGTATTAAACAAATATATGTGCTGTGTGGCCTTGTAAATCATTTATTAATGACTTTCACCAAAGCTATAGCAAAACAAAGTAGAAACATGAAATATCTCCTTCCAGGCTTGCTTCAAATTCTGCAGGGTCAGGAATAAGTTAATGTCCTTCCCAACTCCGGCAGTACACACCAGCAATTAGGGGGTGTGTTCCTAATTACCAAAATGGATAAGAGAAGACAACTATCCCCAGACATAAGTAAGTGTCAACAAAATAGGATGCATGTCAGCCAAAAAGGAAGTCAACTTCCCACTGGAAAGAGTGGGGAGGGTGGGGAGGGGGACTAGTGATGAGAAGACCAGGAATACAGTGATTACGGCTCTGTTCTCTACCTGAAAAAACCAGTGACCCCAAAAGCAGAAGATCTCAGAAACATCAAAATCTGCCTTGGCATGACAGCCCAAAACCATGACGCCAGATTTTGACCGTGTGTTTTATCTTCCTAGGGTGGAAGTGAGGAGTGACTCACGGGTAATTGAAGAATGCAATCGGAACCCAGAGGAGCTCCACCCAGGCCCATCTCTCAGATAACCAGCAACCCCAGGGCAACTGCCCTCCTACAGGAATGAGCCCAGCAAAGTTAGTTACTAATTAGAAAAAATCATCCAATTATGCTAACTTGCTGAGGCTGGCAAGCCCTATTTTACTCTATGTAGGCAGAATTCCATCCAGAATACACTTGAGAAGTGTCTATAAAAAGGCGAACCAAACCTTTGCGAGGAGAAGACGCTCCCTCGGTCCCACACGCACAGCTCAGCGACACCTTCGTCCCGACGCCATGTCTCTTCGACTTTCCAGCGGATCCAGGAGAACCTGCACCCGACCCACCACAGGATCTCTCAGGCTCTCCGGGGGAGCCAGTTTTGGAGCTGGAAATGCTTGCGGCGTGCCTGGGATTGGAAGTGGCTTTTCCTCTGCTTTCGGAGGTAGTTCGTTGGGAGGAAATGCTGGGGGAAGCAGTTCCTGCGCCAGCTTCACTGTGAGCGAGGGGGGTCTCCTCTCGGGCAACGAGAAGGTGACCATGCAGAACCTCAACGACCGCCTGGCCTCCTACCTGGACAACGTGCGCGCCCTGGAGGAGGCCAACACCGAGCTGGAGCAGAAGATCAAGGGCTGGTATGAGAAATTTGGGCCTGGTTCCTGCCGCGGTCTCGATCATGATTACAGCAGATATTTCCCCATCATCGAGGATCTTAAAAATCAGGTGAGAAATTATACTTCACGATCATTTCTATGTATTTTTATTTCTTAGTGTTCTTTTCCTTTCTTTACCGAATATCAGAAATATGTATCATCCCTGCCTGTGCTTTCTTAAAGGGCATTTCAATTTAGCACAGGAAATGAGCATTGAGTAGATTCAGTGGGTTAACTTCATCCAGCATCTCATCACGGTCTTGTAACTCTATTAATTCATGTCCTAATCTAAAAACACTTTGTTTTGTATTGATTGCGATAAATTGCTTTTTTAAAAGCTGCGTTCTCCATTTCTAGATAATCACTTCCACCACCAGCAACGCTAATGCTGTTCTGCAAATCGATAATGCCAGGCTGACAGCAGACGATTTCAGACTGAAGTAAGTCAACTCACAGTGAAGAGAGTTCACAGCAATTAATGTGAAGTATTGACTGAATTTTTTTATTCTTCCATAAATGATTATCAAATCTTATTCCAAAGCTGTAGTCCATTCAGAGAAACTGTGTTATCGCTTCTTTATGCTTTGGCTCTAGAATATAAAGTATGAACAGTATTTATACAAATAGAGTCCAATATCTTAGTTCTTTTTCTGTCCAAGGAATATCTCAAACTATAGAAAATAATTATTATAATACGATAAACCTTAAAAATGTGCCTGGTGATCAAATCTGCCACCACAAAATTCCAGAATTCTAGCTTTTGATCACTGAATGGTGGCTATTTCTCCATCCATGTGACAAGCTTGAAAATTGTTAACAACACTCTTTCAGATATGAAAATGAGCTGGCTCTTCACCAGAGCGTGGAAGCTGATGTCAATGGGTTACGCAGAGTTCTGGATGAGATAACCCTGTGCAAGACAGACCTGGAGATTCAGTATGAAACGCTGAGTGAGGAGATGACTTACCTCAAAAAGAACCACAAGGAGGTAAGAGCTGACTGTGTACATGGTACTCTTAGACACTCTCCAGCTGACAGGAGATGATAGACTTGACTTCTTAAATAAGAAAATGGCACCAAAATAAGCCACAAGTTGCTATTGGGCAACGTGGGGGCTAGTCAGAGCTGAGATGTGATATAAAAGTCAAGTACATTCTGGAGGTGATGTAAGTGTAAAGTACATTCTGGATTTTGAAGACTTGGTATAAATGAGTATGTAAATTTTTCCTTAATGATTTTTATATTGATTGCATGCTGAGATGATAATATTTGGGGTGTGTTGGATTAATAAAATCTATCATAGGAAGGAAAGAAGGGATGGAGGGAGGGAGAGAGAGGGGGAAGGAGGGAGGTAGGAAGGGAAGGAGAGAGGGAAAAGGAAGGAAGAAAGAAATTGGCACTAAAAATTCATTGTCAGACAGGGGTGGGGCCTGAGTTGTCTTTAGAAGTGGCAAAGTATTGGAACAGGACACCCTTACTCTCAAGTTTCCCATGGGAAAGAAAAAGAACCCTAGACCAATCAGGGTTATAAGAACAGTGTTTGGCCAAGTAATTATAGCTAATTTTAAAAGGTACACTTAAAAGATAATCATCTAATTAGATAAAATAGACTTTAAGGACATCTTGAGAAAATGAGATGTAATGCCTGTCTAACAATGGCAGATTTAAAACACACATTGACTTCATAGACCTGTAGCATATACACAATGCATATTCTTAATAGATGTGACTCTGAATGTAGTCAAACTGAAATTAAGCTGTTATACCAAGATTTACTTCTCCAAATATGTAGTAAACTTCCAAAGCGGTCACCTTTGGAAGCTAGATTCAAAATCGAATCACACGGCCCCTACTCTTTTCAGAACCAGTGTTTTTGAGAAAAACTTTATCCTTTGAAAATGAATTTGATGCTTTTATACAGCCAAAGATTTCTACAGTCAAGCTATGTACTTAAAGCAGGAGATGGAGCTAAGAATGCTACTGTGGTGCCATAAACGTAGCTGCTCAAAGAGCAGGATCTGTGGGTTCAAGTATGATGACAGCCTGGAGTAATTAGATTTTTTTGATGAATTGAATGCAAGTGATTTTTTTTAAGATTTATTTATTTTTGCATACAAACTGGGGTACAGGCCAGAGGCATGGGGCGGCGAGAGGGTTCACCAGAGACAGAGTGGGAAGCAGAACAGGCAGATCGATTGAAATACACTGCTGAGGGGAGCAGCGGGCGAGGCAGGAGAGGTCTGCTGTGTCATGTGGGAACTCCCCAGCCAGGCATCGAAATCACGTCGCCGCTGCCGACAACTCCACAGCGCAGCGCTTAATTGTTGCGCCACCAGGGAGGCCCACAAGTAATTTTTCAATGCTCCCCTTATAGGCAAGCCTCCCTGCATCTTTTTTATCTTTTTCTTTCTGCTTGAACAAGGAAAGTTTTCAATAAATCCTCAGAAGTAAAAACCAGATCTGGAGCAAGACAGGGCATAGTGACTGCCAGTGAGGAGAGAGTGCTGAAATGACCAGAGGGACTTGCTGCAGGGAGGAAAGAAGGTCTCGGTTATAATCTTTAGGACCAGTCTAGGGCCTGGGACCTGGGAGGGGTGGGTTTCTGCAGCAGAGACATGAGTTGATCCGTGTTGCTTCAGTTTACACAGTGAGGCGTGAGGTCTGCCGTCCACAATCTCCTCTCACTGCAGTCCAACAGTACTGACTTTGATGGAATAATATGTAGAATAGATTCTAATTATTAGAAAGATAACAGTCATAATAACTAAATTTATCTGTAGGGCAGTATTGTTAGGTCTTATTACTAGTAATTTGTTCACATATTTCAACAACCCAGAGAAAGCTATTTTTACCACAATTTTATGTGAGAAAACTGGGATTTATAAAAGTTAAGCAATTTCTCCAAATTCATCCAGCCACTAGAAGGTAGAACCAGAATTCACACAGAGAGTTGTCTGGTACAACACTATAATGTCCCTATTTGAGCTTAGTAGCTTAATAGACAGGAGTCCTTAGAGGATGATATTCTTTCTTTATGAATTATAAATAAATATTTAACCTCTACACTGTTATTTATAATTATCTCAATTGCTCAGAATTACCCGCCGCAGTCCTTCAACCACATTCATGTGTGTTTAGGAAATAGCCGAGTCCAGATACATGAAAGTGTCTTAAGTGGAATAAAGTTCACCAAGGTGGCGCTGTTTCAGCGCCACCTGAATAGAGTAAAAGATGATGGACAATACACTGTAAATAGTTTAAGGACTTTCACGTGGAAAAGGAATTAAGACTTTTCTGTGCTGCAAAACTAAAATCAGTGCATTGGGGTTTTAGGAGCAGGAGTTTGGAAGTTGAAAGTCACATTAGCTGTATAAAAACATAAAATGTAGGGGAAGGCTTACTGCACGACCCGATGAACGCTAAGAGCGCTTCCGAGGCTGAATGTTGGCCTGCAAAGCTAAACTGAACGCTTTTCTGCCTCCAGGAAATGCAGGTCCTGCAGTGCGCGGCGGGCGGCAACGTCAACGTGGAGATGAACGCGGCGCCCGGCGTGGACCTCACGGTTCTGCTCAACAACATGCGCGCTGAGTACGAGGACCTGGCGGAGCAGAACCGCAGGGACGCGGAGGCCTGGTTCAACGAGAAAGTGAGTCTCGGCCACCAACAGCCCCGCTGCCTTTGGGGGTGCTCACAACGCTGAGATTTGCCTCTTGCGTCTTTGCAGAGCGCCTCGCTGCAGCAGCAGATCTCTGAGGATGTGGGCGCCACAACCTCAGCCCGGAACGAGCTGACCGAGCTGAAGCGCACCCTCCAAACCATTGAAATTGAACTTCAGTCTCTCTTAGCCACGGTAGGAGAATGACAATTTCTTACCATCTCCTGGGTCAGCCTTTTACATATGTGCTTGTGGCTTTAAAGCCCATAACGATGTTGAGAATATATCCATGTATTTTGTACGCAATTAATTTAAAACTTAAGGGAAGAATCGCATTTTATATATGACAGCTAAGACAGCATTGCTGTCTTTATGCTTATTTTGCTAAATATAAGCAGTTTTGTTTAGAAGCAATGTCACCGTCTTCAGGCCTTTGTGCCAGTGTCAATTACAGACGTTAACATGAAGAGCCACAGAGCAAAGCAAATTTCTGTACATCTATATATGTGTCTCAGGTTCTTTGTTGTTTCCCAACAGAAACACTCTCTGGAGTGCTCCCTGACCGAGACCGAAGGCAACTACTGTGCTCAGCTCGCCCAGATCCAGGCCCAGATCAGGGCCCTGGAGGAGCAGCTGCACCAGGTCAGAACCGAGACCGAGGGCCAGAAGCTGGAGTATGAACAGCTGCTGGACATCAAGGTCCACCTGGAACTGGAAATCGAGACCTACTGCCGCCTCATTGGTGGAGATGAGGGGTAGGTAAAATAACTGTGGGGACAGTATAATATCCTGAAATCTGTCTGAAGCTTGGATCCATGCAAAGTGACCATAAACTGAGCCCCATATTTAAGGAATGAAAACAAGTAAATATCATGATGCTAAAACAGAGTAGCTTTAAATGTAGAAGCCGCTGAAAATATTGTCAGCAAACAACTAAAGAAAATGCAATCGTGATCTGGAATGGAAGGGTTTCTCTGTAAGTCATCCTCTTTTATGATGGTTTCAATAACACGTGTTCCTAGGGCGTGCAAACCTGGAGGTTACAAGTCCAAAGATTATGGATCTGGAAGCATGGGGAATCAAGTCAAAGGTAACTGAGATGAAATTCTGCGTCTGTGCTATTCTACTACATCTTCATTGTGCAGCATGATTGCTCTTATAGTCCCAGACATTATATTCCTAGAGACATAGATTTGTATATCAGTGTGTGCTGGGTGTCTAATTTCAGTGATGCATGCTGAATTTAAACAAAGCAATAGGTCATTGTGTTTTCAGCTAACCAAGAAATCAAAATTCACCAGAGAGTTTGTTCTAACTGCTTAGTCCATCCAATAGGAAAATCCCCTTACTCCTTCATTGTTGTAGTTTCCTACTAATCTTTTTTTCAGTTTTTTATGGTAAAATATACACAGAACATAAAATTCATTTTCTTAACCATTTTAAGGATACAACTCAGTGACATTTAGTACTTTCCATCTAGGATTCTTTCCATCTGGCAAGAGGGAAACTCTATACACATCAAACAGTAACTACCCATCCCCGCCTCCCCTAGCCCCTGGCATCCACCATTCTAATTTCTCTATATATAAATTTGATGACTCCAGTGACCTCATATAAGTGGGATTGCACAATACTTGTCTTTTTGTGACTTATTTCATGTAACATAATATCTTCAAGATCCTTCAATGCTGTAGCCTGTGTCAGATTTACTTTCTTTTTAAGGCTAAGTAATATTTCTTTTAAACTTTAATTTTTAGATCCCATCAAGGCCATAGTAGTTAAGAAAGTTCTTGAAGAAGTAGATCAACGCAGCAAGATTCTTACCACCAGGCTCCATTCCCTGGAAGAGAAATCTCAAAGCAATTAATTCAAGATATGAGTGATATATGCCAAATACTCTCTGAGAAGAGGAAGCATTAGATATCAGTCTGGAAAAAAGAACAAACCTAAGAAAAATATCTGTCCTGTTGTCTTTCTATTCCTGAAACATAATCTCTGTCTGGCTGATCAATAGCAGTATCTTCCCATTCATCAGGAAGTATATCACACACACATAGGATGACTCCTTTGATTGCCTACAGAAATTATTGTCAATTCTTTGTACTCAATAAAGCTTCTTCCTTTAGCAAGTTATCATGGGTAGTACTGTCTTATCTTTAAAACGCTCTTGTCTACAGTGCAGCTATAAGAACACCTAACAGCTCTTAAATTATATGAAAACTCTAAAAAATAAAACTTTAAAAAGTAATTAACAGATTTTCCCCTAGATTTTCATGGGGCTTCATAATTTAAAATGAGACAAATTCAGAAGGAATAATACTTCCATCTCAGACCCCAGTCTGCCATGCTTTGACATCATAGCCAAAATGGACACATATAATGGTCCCTATAAAATGGGGGCAATAATAGTACATGTCTCAGATGATTATTGGAAAACATGCATATGGTACGTACATGTTAAGGATTTGTTGGATGAAGGACTAAGAACTATATTTGAAAAAGAAACAGGGGCCTCCCTGGTGGCACAATGGGTTAAGTCTTAGAACTATGAAAAAGAAACAAATGTAGACTTTCAGATAAAAAGAAGATAAGAAATGAAATTGAAAATCTCAATGTTAAGATGTAGTTGTAGATTAGACACAGAATAGGTAAATCACATTCCAAAGAAATTACCCAGACCAGCGCAAAGAGGGGCATGGAGGGTTAAGTTGACAACACTATAAGAAAGACATAAAAATCGGAACAGTTCCACAGTGAGGAGGAAATCCATGCATTCAACAAACATATGAAATATACCCAGCCTCATGAGTCATCAGGGAAATGCAGATTAAAACCAACTGAGATCCCATTTCACACTCCTCAACTTGACAGATATCAGAATGTCATACTGTATCAGGTGGCCGAGCGGATGTGGCACGACAGAAATCCTAATTCCCCGTGGAGTCAAAAACACAATCACTTTGAAAAGTTATTCGGTTTTATCTCGCAAAGCCCGATACGTGATTATTTCATGGCCCTGAAACTTCTCTCCTAGGCTTCAAACTTCAAGAGACCCTTAAGCATGTGCACCAGGAGATGAGCCTAAGGGTGTTCATAGCAGCATGGCTCCTGGCAGCAAAATGCTGGACACAGCCCAGGCCGGGTATCACAGCAGGATGGATAAATAAAGCGAGCCTCATTCATTCCATGGAATATCAACCAACATTGGAAAAATCACTATAACCCCTATGGTGACACTGTGATATGCCACCTAGGTCCCCCCTTCAATGAAGGATACAGATCAGAAGCAGCCATAAGGCCCCCCAGAGATTGCCTCAATTGCAGCAAGTCACTTCACCCAAGGTCTTGCTCCTTCCTGAAAGGACCCATATCCAACCTCTGATTGGTATGGGAGTAGAAAAGCCTGGAAATTTCTGCCCAACTCAGGACAATACTGAGCTCCAGGTCTCATGGAAGCTCAGCACCCCTCATGCCTCCCCCCACCCCCATGCTTAATCTTGTTTCCTTCCTCCCTTCCACAGGCATTAATTCCAAGGGCAATCTTTAATAAGCACCTTGTACGTAAGCTAGTCTCTGAGTCTGCTTCCCAGAGAACCCACCTGCAACTGCCACCCGCATCAACAAGGATGAATGACAAAAACACAGAGCAAAGGACGGAAGCAAGTTCCAGGGCAGTGCAAAGGCATGAGTCCACTGGTATGAAGTTCAAAACATAAAAAACTAAATAATGCACTATCTAGAGATAAACCGATGGTAAAACTGTTTTTTTTTTAAAGTTCGGGAAAGTATCAGTCAAAGGGTATAAACTTCAAGGTATAAGATTAACAAGTTTGGGGTCCTGATGAGTGCCACATTGGTTTTAGGGAATATGCTGTACCCTATATTGGATACGGCTAAGAGAGCATATCTTAAATATTCACGCCACATAGACGAAATGGTAGCTCTAAGGCAGGGTGGAGGGGTAGCTAGTTACTACAGTGGTGATCATTTTGCAATACATAAATGCATCAAATCAACACTCTGTCTACCTTAAACTTATGCAATGTTCTGCGTTGATTATACCTTAATGAAAGCTGGAAAAAAGAAAATTTAGGATAGTGATGACATCTGAGAGGACTGGGGAGAAGCCTTAGGGAGACAATGAGTTCTCTAAGATGACCAGTATGTTTCATTATTGCTCATGAAGTTAACCAGGATAGTTAATGACTCTATTGCATGTAAGATATTTTGCAACAAAAAAATTTTAAACAGATACCAAAAAATGAAGCTTTTAAGAAACACAGCTAGAAAATAATAATCCTGTTGGATTATTATTGCAGTAGCAAACTGAAAGTGGATATCAGTGGAGAAGAAAGGTGGTGAGTTTCATTTGGAAAATTGGCACTGGGTTGAGGACAAGGGAGTTATTTCTAAAGGAAGAGAAAGATCCAGAATGAGAAGTGAGCTCTCGGATTCCACAGGAGGGAGGTGACTGCTGAGGTGAGAATGAGGTCCTCTCTGGAGGGTGAAGTGCCAAGGGCTCAGATAGGTGACAGGTGTGGAGAAGGACACAGGAAGGGATGGATTTTAAAATAGTTTCAGAGGGAGCTATGCGAGGGCAGAGGTATTGAAGGCAGGAAAGAATAGGATGAGTTTCCAGAACAGCCCATGCGGCCCTGATAAATGTGAGCATGAAAGAGACTCCCGGCCATGCAGAAAATATTTGTTTGACTTTATGTCACTTGGATTAGTGCCACTGTTCCCATTCATTTTAGAGCAATCATCAAAAATTTTCTCAGTAGTAAGACTCTTATTCAGTAATAATACTACTTCATTTGGAACTTTTTCTTAAAATTTAATGAAAATTATGTCATGGAAAGAAAACAAGTTTCTGGGAAACTTTCAGGGCCCACTGTCAACATGGTTCCCCAGTGAAAGCCAGCAGCTCACTTCTGCCACCAGGCTACCTTCGCCACCTCATTTTGGGGGAGGGGGTGTCACCGGAAAGCTCACTCAGCAACTATGAGAATTTTCAAATGTTTACGTTGATGTCTTACCAGATCAGGTCTAACTTCATAGGGAAACCAAATCTTTTAAAATTGCATCTGTCCTTTCTTAGGTTTAAAGTTATATCTCCACAGGACCACATAGACAATAAAACTGCCCACATGGTGAACTTATATTCACTTATGGGAAAAAGCAAAGATGAAGAAGAGGGATGGTATTGAAATTGATATGTAAGAGTCTTAAACTTACTTCTGCAAATGTTTCTGATAGGATCTTTTTTATTTAATTTTTTACTTTTGCATGGAAGAACTGGGGTGTAGTCCAGAGACGGGGGGCAGGGGCGGTGAGAGGATTCACCAGAGACAGAGTGGGAAACAGAACAGGCAGATCTACTGACATACACTGCTGCAGGGAGCAGCGGGCGAGACAGGAGAGGTCTGCTGCGCCATGTGGGTCAGCTCCCTGGCTGGGGATCAAACTCAGGCCATAGGGGTGATAGTGCTGAAACTTAACTCCTAGGCCACCAGGAAGGCCCCTGATATGATCTTTTAAAACACACATCCACCATGGCACTTGGAGAGTGCTCACAAATATGAACTGAACATTTATAACTGTACTTTCACACTTTTTATTTGGGATAATTCCAACTGGGTCCCATTTCTCCTTTCTTCTTTGTAGAGGAACATAGAAAGATCAGTCTGAATAGAGGTAATATTGGTGTCTGTTATTCATTGATTTGGGAAAAAACTATACACATATATTGTCAGTTAAGTAAATGCCCACGGCAACCTGGGGGCTAAGGGTCAATGAGAATGCAGAAAAATTGGCTCCTGCTTTCATGGAGTTGCTTTACCAACAGAGGGAGGTGGGGCTGAGACAAGTGAGCTACTAGAGAACAATGGTGGCTGCTGCTACGGGCCTTAAGGACAAGCAGAGTGCAGTCTATGGGCTATCTTAAAAAATCCCCGGGATTAATCTAGTGCCCTGACTGATGACACAGAGATGCCAAAGCCATTAAAAGATCTTTATTACCCATATTTCCCAAGAGAAAAGAGGTACATGATGACATACAGGGCCACACGGAGAGCACCAGCACTGGTCGAGAAGCAGAGGGAAGAGAGGGGAAGACAGAGGTCAGAGTCTTTATTAGGGAATTTGCAAGAGAGGCAATACAGAGCAGAGCAGACAGCTTAGGAGTGGCTAGCATGAATGATTTCCTGGGGTACTGGGGGTTCTAAGGGGGTCCCTACCTGGTACCTGGCCCTAGCATGAGGTAGGGCAGGGGCAATACTGGCTTCGTGTGAGGAAGGTGGGGTGTAGACTCCGGGCTGGTTGGTTTGCATGAAGACACGCTGCCAGTTGAGTCCCTGTGCTGTCTCTAAGAATGGACCAGCTCCGAGCCAGCAAGCCTTTTAAGATGTCAAAATAGCATAAAATATTAAATTTAAAAGTGTCATTAATACAGGGGCAAGGTGACCCCTTTAGATGGGGTGATCATTGATTGCATTGATTGACGTTTGAGCTGAGGTCCAGCTGGATGAGAAGGAGCCAGTCCGTGCTCTGTGGACAGCTGGTGCAAAGACCCTGGCACTGGCAGGTATAATGGTTGGCATGTTCCAAAAAAAGCATGGCTGGTGTGGGTGGAGCAGAGTGAACAAGGAGAAGGGAGGTTCAGTTGAGGTCTTGGAGGAAGGTGAACTTTATTCAAGGTTCACTGGGAAGCCATGAGAGGTTCAGACTGGAGACTGCCATGTGTCTAGAGAAATCACTGTTCACCATACAGAGAATGGAGTGTAGGAAGGCAGGAATAGAAGCAAGAAGGTTCTTACGGTGACCTTCATGAGAGATGCTGGAGGTGTGGCCGTGCTGTGAAAACTACTCATTCTCTAGCAGGAAATCTCCCAGGAAAACCCCCTCTGGGTTCCCTATCTGGGGTTCAAATCCTCCTGTGTTATAATTGCCTATTCCCTGTCTATCTCGTAACTTGGCCAACTGTAAGCGCTCGACAGCAGGGTCTATTTCTACCATCTCTGAGTCTTTAGCACCAAGCACAGGACTGGACAGAACCGAGTGAGTGAATGATGTGACTCAGGCTTAAGCCCAAAAAATTCAAAGCTACACCTAAGTCCTAAAAGGAATGCAGTCATTGAAATGTTTGCATGCCAAAGTAAGCTTGGATCTTTCCACCCTGCACCATCCTCAGCATAATAAATATACACAAGGCATTGATTAAAATGGTGCAAAACAACCCATCATCAGTTTAGGATGGGAGAGAGGGAACTCCACTGATTTCCTAAAACCATGCCAGCAAAAATGTTGCCCATCATCTGTATTATAGCAAGAAACCATTTTATAATAATGTGACCAAGCTGCAAAAGGTGATGATCGCCTTGGTAATGTCACAAAGCAGTGACCTTCAACTCCATTCAGCATCTAATTGCTTTGGGAGAAACACGGATGAAGCCTGCTAGCTCCACCAGAAATTCTGACACACACTTCCCACCCCACTTCCAGTTGAGAATTGTTACTACAAAAGGTCGCCTGTGAGGCTTTTGGCAGGTTATGCCCTGTACTAAGAGCCCAACCCACACTCCACTCTCCTTCAAGCTGAGTGCCTGAGAGAGGAGACACCTTTATTTAACCTGTGCAGACTCACAGGAAGGACTGTAGCCGTGCTGGTCCTCATTGTTTAAACACAAAAATATTTCCCAGCCCTGAGAGGTGCTGCAGCCCAGAGCCCCCGAATGCCCGTAGCTGTGGCCCTGGCTTTCCTCCAGCCCCCCTCCCCACCACACATAAGGCTCCGCAGGGAGCCCACTCAAGACCCACCAGCAGCTGGAATCTGATTCACACCCATGTACTTGATTATTAAATATTTTGTATATTACACCCAGTTTTGTTCATTTTCCTTCTCTCTTTTTCTAGCCAATTCCTTAGAACTGCCTAAAGGACCATGTGCAGACTCAGGAATGATGTGGTGTCAAGAACTCTGTCTCCAGGTGGTCGGAGCGAGAGCAGGAGTCTGTCACAATTCAGACTGGGGCTAAGTGGACTTCGCCTTGGCTGGGAGATCAACGCACATGACTGTAACCTTCCCTGCTGCATCTCACTAGTGAAAGAGACGAACATATCAAGCTGGAGGAAAATATATTCTCTACAACTTCTTGTGAGCATGGAAGAATGGTTAAGACCCTCCCCTACCTGGATTCAAAATCATTTCTCCTTCTTTCTAGCTGTGTGTTCTTGAGAAAGTCCCCTAACTGCTCTGTGCCTTGATTTTCTTAACTGCAAAAGGGGATGATAATGATAATATCTACTTCAGAGTTTTGTGAGGGTCAAATACCCAAGCTGAGTAGTTTGAAAAGGGCCTGGTTCATGTTAAACCCTTGATGAATAACTAGTATGATGAAGAAGTAAAATGTAGTAAAGAACTTCATGAGATCAGAGAAATTTAAAAACTGGGAGAGTTTAGAGATGATGAAGTTCATGCAGAGTTTCCCCAATGGGGACTGGGGCCCCAAAGGGTAAAGTGGTCTCCAGTACTCAGAATGAGAGATACTATCTTTCCGGGCCTTTTCAAGGTAAATGGCAATTGTCCCTACTTTGTCATAAAGCTCACGCAGTGAATTGAAAAAGTCAACTAAAATGAAAAATGACCTGATTTCTGTGAAAGTATTGCCAAAATGGTAAGTTGACGAAGAAAACAGCACAGTTCCTGAACCCACCCTCGGTGATACTTGTGCCCACAGGAAGGCAGGGCCCAGTGTGGCCAAGGTGTCATTGTTCTGTTTGAGTTCTGACCTGGGAAGGTACTTAAGATATTTAAACTAGTGTTTAAGGCAGAAAGTAGCTGAAAGCTTTCCAGAAAAGAAACCAGATTTGGCTGCCTAGATTCATCTGTATAGAGTATATTTATGCACAGTACTAAGAGAACATTGCTATAATTTTTAAAATAGCTAGAGGATTTGTAATTTGGAATGTAAGTAAAAGTATAAAGGTATCAGTGGTCTTAGCAGTTAGATACCATTTTTCTAAAAGTCTAGTCCCTACCTATAAAACTACAGGTAAAACCTCCAGGTTCTGAGTTTTCCACTATAACGCTCTGCACTACAATGTTGATACTCTCAAGTCTCATGATGATCCCACAACTCATAAATCGCCATCTGAAAGGAAAGAGAGAGCACACCCTGTCCTCCCAAGCTCAGCCTATCTGGGGTCCCCAAGACCACCCTTGGGTCCTGTGACTTATGACCAGGGCTCGCAGAACTCAGGGGTGCTGCTATACTCACGGTTATGGTCTGGTACAGTGCACAGCTCGATCACTGAAACAATGTGGGCATCACCTGCCTGTTGTTCTTTCTCAGCAGAATCATACAAATGAACACTTAATTCTTTCAAAAATGATGTATAACGACACATGCAGAGTATTACCACCAGAGAAGTGCATCTTCTTTGGTGTCCAGGGTTTTTATGGGGGGGAAGGGGAGCCAGTTACTTAGACTTTGTTACTTAGTCTCCAGCCCCTTCAGAGTTCAAACTGATACAGTGTAGCCCAGACTACACCCCACCTCAGCCCCCCTCCCATAAATCACATTATTAGCATAAAGTCTGGTGTCCACAAAGATACCCACTAGGCAAGATAGTCCAAGGTTTAGAGATTATCTCCCAGCATCTGGGTCAGGGTCAAACATTTCTTTGGGATTTGCAGGGTCTGAGCAGTCCAAGCTTGTTGAGTTTTAATCCTTTACTGCACAAGGCACCGCACAGCAGGGCCCAAGATAATCCAGTGTTCAATTTCAGGTGAAATCCATTTTTCCTTAAAGTAACATCTATCTCTAGAGTCCTTCCTTCTTATTTAGCATCTCAGGTCCCTGCCTGCCTGTGCACATGTGTATCCAAAAGCCAATCACAGAGGAGACTTGTGACCCTTTCATAGCCCCCACATAAAGCAAAAAATAAAAACAGTTGGCCCTGGATGCACTTTAATCTCCACTCAAAGAGATTTAACAGTGTAAAAGGGAGGGTGTGTGTGTGTGTGAATGTGTGTGTGTGTGTAATCACTAAATCAAGACCTAAGAGAAACTTATATTCACTTAAACCTTTTTCCAGGTATTAAAGCAAAAGTGATAAATTCAATCAATACAAGTAGGCATGTTTCAGACACATATGAAAGCACTTTTGCTCAATCTGTTGCTACAATTAAGTTTCTAAGTCTAGAAAAATGGGTACTCCCTTCAGTTTGACATAAGAATTCATCATCCATTCATAAAACTCAGTCCTCCCTACCTCCCTACCTCCCTACCTTCAATATTGATTTTTCTTAAAGTCTAGAGATAGAACTGGTTTTGTGATGAATTGATTGGTGGTTACGCTTTATGTTTATAGATCACTTTAAATGTAACACACAGATACATCTTTAAATTTTGATCATCACAAATCATTTGAAGATGAGACGTACAATGAGCATTTACAGATGGATATCCAGACTTGGAGGTGTCCTGTCTTGTCATTGCTGACAAAGCAAAGAAGCGACAGCACAGGATTTGGACCCAGGTCTCCAAACCTCCAGAAGTGTACTCCCCACCACATGCTACACTATAAACTTGACAAAGATTTTCAAAGCCCCTTATTTCACAAAATGTAATTTTATATAAAATGTTTTTAAAACATGGGTAGACATAGAAACTAGCAGATGTAAACTGTTGCTTCAACATGGATCAAAATGTTTAATTTTATGCTGTTGATCAATGCAAAAGGAACAGAATGTAAATTATTTTCACTTCATTAAGAATTCACTAAAATACAGATGGAGAGTTTTAACAACATAAAACATCAACAGCGGAATGAGGGAGAGAATCTGAGTTCCTATTAGTGAGTGATAGGTACCGTTGCAGTGAATGACCAAGGGGGTGTGAACTACACAGTGGGATCACAAGGTGAGTTTCTAAGACCACGCTACAAGGAAAGTGGGTCTCTAACAAGGGCCACTGTTTGTAAGCAAGGGAAGATGAGAATTAGCCAGAGGCAACCCAGAGTCTACATCTAGGTCAACCATTTGGGACAGTAAATAACTTCTATGGCTTCTCTATAGGGAAGAAAATGTAAATTATTTTTCTGACACTTTCTCAAGTGTCAAAACAAATGTAAGAGCAGATTGGCTGTGATCATATGAAATACAATAAAATTATACACAAGTCCCTTAAGATCAGGGACCATGACTTGTCAATTTTATTCACAAGATATAACAGTGTTTTTTGCAAAATGCTCAATTAAAAATTCAATTATTAGTGGTGTGTATATTCAGTGGAAACTGAATAAACAACCAGATAATGATCTAAGTAGTAGAATGATATATTATAGAATTCTAAATAGAAAAATAAATAATACAATAATTGATAACTGAATGATAACTAATAGAATAGTAAATGAAGCGAGTAATAGATGAATGGCAAATGAAGTAGCTGTTCTATCATTGAAGTTAATAGAATATTATATTAATATTATCATATATTATCATAAACAATGATGTAGTGATTCAATGATTCAATGCAGTGAATTTGAAATAATTATACACTACCTTGTTATACAATATATAATGCAAGCTATAATAAAGAAAACAGGCATTAAATTTATCCTTTCCCAAAGCAAATTACTCTGTAGATATAAAAATTTCCATTCAAATTTTTTTAAATCTTGCTGTATGGCAGGAAAATGTAATTCCAGTTAGTTCTAACAGTATTTTGCTCCAACTTCCTCTTGGACACAACACCAAGATCAACAAAGCAATGTAAGGCAGAATATTCTTTAGTTTGTCAGTGTCTTGGATCTTTATCCAAGTATCACTACTAGCTAGTTTGAGATTTTAAAGAACTCATCACTCTGAGTCCTGTTTAGATGATTAATTTTAAAAGAAATGAATAGATCGAAATAATTTTAAATTCTTCATCCTTTTCCAAGTGGGAGAGAATTTATCCAAATAGATTTTTTTTTCAATATTTGCCTGAAGTTTTGCACTAGGTGGCAGGAAAAAATACAAATCATTTAATGGAAAATATTTATAAGGTATTCTTATTTGAAGCAAATGTTAACCACTTTTCAAAAATGCTGGGTTTATCCACAGTAGAATAATGGATTTATCTATAGTACAAAAGGGAGGCCACCTGCACAGCTGATGTCTTGAAAACTTTAACAGTTGACCTAAAAACAAATATGGAAACCAACTGAAAACTGTGACTTTTCACCAAAAAGGATCATGTCTCCATGCTTTTCCACCTCACCTCCGAAAGAATCTTTTTTTTTTTCAAAGTTCACCTTAACAAAAAGGATCAGAGAAGATGGACACATCTTTTTTTCTATTTTAATTTAGTTTAATTTGTTTCTCTTCCTTTTCATTAGTCAAAGAGATGGAGGAATATTCTAGCAGTAACACAATTACTAGAAGGATGTCACCCAGCTGCAGACCTGTCTCGACATCTGAATCCTGATAAATAGAACATGAAATTATTGTCAAGAAAAACTATAATGGAGCTAGGGAAGAGCTCAATCAATGCAGTGGCTGGTAAAATATATAAGGAATAACACCAAATATTTTATATTTGCATTTGTTAGCACCAGGTGGTCTTATGAAACAATATAGCAATATAGTACAAATGCAAAAACATGTATATACACTTAAATGTATACTAAGCTATATGCTTGATAGAGCTGAGTCAATAAAAGAGCTCAGAGCAAAGTTAGTCACTTCTGCTTGCTCAGTTGAGCCATCTGCAGATTAACTGCTCTGTGAATACAAGCCTCAAAGAGAAAATCAAATAAGTTTTTTCTTTTATGCTCTAGGGCCTGAAACAATTTAACCCTTTGCACTCGGAACCATTCTGGACATTGGCTACCAGCTACTCGACGCTACTTTGCGGCGGAAACGTGCATTTACAGACCCTCGTATTATTTAGTATAATTTTGGAACCAAGTAATGTATTATAATGATATTGGACTTATATGAATTGGGTGACATCGAGGAATGCATATTTGCAAAAAACACAATATTTTATTGTTTATAATTTTGTACAGTATGATAAGTTTTGTAACACTCCCCAATATGCATTGCAGGCTGATTAGTGCACGTTCTCGTCCGACACAAAACCCGCTGACATTTCTTGTATATATCTTAGTAATTTTACGATATTTTGATTTAATTTCTTGTGCCATTTCAAGATAAAACTT
>PVIJ01005017.1:0-11019 GCA_004024925.1 Scalopus aquaticus | reverse complement strand
CATCCCCTGAGAGGGGACATCCGAGTGATATGCTAGAATTCCGATGTCCCCTGAGAGGGGACAGCGGAGTGCAAAGGGTTAATCATTTGACCTCAGTTACAACAGCCTCATCACAGAATGCGATTTTAGTATCGATATCCTGAATACTGAACAATGTGATTTCCGTTTGCTTGTGCGTGTGTGGCAATGCTCCCTGAAAGGGACCCCAGGCCACAGTGGAGGGGGTGACACGGCTCAGTTTTCAGAAATCGAGATGCAAATCAGCAGCTTGGGAGAGCAGACCTGCCAGATCCAGGGGAGCCCGCACGCTCTAAGAGCAAGGGCACAGAATCAGGACCAGCCTGGATATGGAGACTATGACGTTGGACCACGTGGCCGAAGGAAAGGAAGGGTAAGCCATTGACACCCGGGCTGTGCATGTTTTGTTCAAAATGAAAAAGTTAGTTTTGATTCAGCAATGAAGATTTGGGGAAGTTTCCTATAAAGCATCCACCCGTTGCAAATCAACAGTCTTTGTTATGCACACCAACTCTTTTCACAACAGCACTATTGAGATATAACTTGCATGTCATATGATTCATTCATTACAGAGTACAACTCGGTGATCCACTCCGAGGTGTATAGTCATCAGCTCAATTGTAGAGCATTTTTACCACATCACTGAAAGACCTGATACCTTAGCAGTCACTCCCCAATTCTCCTTCCCAATACTTAGACTGTCACTATTTTACTTTCTGCCCTATCCATTTTCATAGTCTAGATTTTTCTCATAATGGAATCAGACCATATAATGTCTTCTGGGTCTGGCTTCTTGCACTCAACCTCATGTTTTCAGCTTTCCTCCATCTGTAGCTTATGTGAGTGCTTCATTCCTGTTTGTTGCTGAATAGTATTCTATTGTATCAAATACCACATTTTATTTACCCCGCACCAAATGATGAAGATTGGGCTTATTTATACTTTTATGCAATTGTGACTAATGCTGCTTATGAACATTCATGTACACGTTTTTGTGTGGACATATGTTTCCATTTCTCTTGGATGGATACCTGGGAGTGGAATTATTGGGTCATCTATTTTTTTTTAAAGATTTATTTATTTATGCATACAAGCCGGGGTGTAGGCCAGAGGTGTGGGTGGTGAGAGAATTCACCAGAGACAGAATGGGAAGCAGAACAGGCAGATTGACTGAAGTACACTGCTGAGGGGAGCAGTGGGCGAGGCAGGAGAGGTCTGCTGCGCCATATGGGAAATCTCCCTGGCCGGGTGTCAAACTCGTGCTGCATTGGCTCTGGATAGCTTCACAGTGCTGCGCTTAACTCGTTGCGCCACCAGGGAGGCCCTGTTGGGTCATCTATTAACTCTGTGTTTACAAGGGACCACGGAGATGGATCGCGGGTGAATTGGTGGTGGGTTACCCAAGGGGAATACAAAATGTAAAAGATATAAATATCAATAAAAATGTATATATTAAAAAAAAAAACTCTGTGTTTAACTTTTTGAGCAACTGACTTTTACTCTGTTTACCAGGGTGTTTTTCAGCTGCATGTTAGATCTAGTCCTAGCTGCAGTTTGGCGCCACCTGCTGGCAAGCTATCTTCTCTGACTGAAATCAAGAATGAAATCCTGGACTAGTTGACCAACAAGAAAACAACAGTTTGAAGAACCCACCAACTGTTTTGTTGACCTAATTCAGCCTCAATGTATTCATTCCCCAAACTCCTCTTCCCTAATCACTGGCTCCCAGCCCTGCTTCTGCCACCTTCTTGGGAGTTGGATGCAGAACAAGAGCCAACAGCCAATCCCTTTGTGTCTAAATTTCCAGCAATGCCGGAAAAGGTACCAGGGGTTTCCACTGTACCCATCATATGTGGCTGTCCCAGGGCAGATGTCCCAGCCTATAAACTCACAAGTGGATCTATAGGTAGGAGATGGCCATGTCAGTAAGAGACGGACACTTGATGCAGATAAGCTATCCCTAAAACGTGGGTAGCCAGTAGACATTTAAAAGTGCCAATGCTCACGTCTCTAGTCATCAAAGAAAGGCAAATTAAAATAAAGAAGTAGCATTTTCAGCATCAAAAAAAAGTCCAGTTTGTCTGTGACAATTCCCACTTTAGCAAGGGAGTAGGAATAAGGCACTAACATAACTGGATAGAATATAAAGGGGCAGGGGCCTCCCCAGTGGCTCAGCAGTTAAGCGCTGCGCTGTGGAGCTGTCGGCAGCGGTGACGGGAGTTCGACGCCCGGCCGGGGAGAATCCCACATGGCGTGGCAGACCTCTCCTGCCTCGCCCGCTGCTCCCCTCAGCAGTGTATTTCTGATCTGCCTGTTCTGCTCCCTGCTCTGGCTCTGGTGAACCCTCTCGCCGCCCCATGCTTCTGGCCTGTACCCCAGCTTGTATGTAAAAATAAAAAATAAACCTTAAAAAAAAAAAGAATACAAACGGGCAAAACCTTCAAGAGAACAATCCAGCAACAGGTATTAAAAGCCTCTAAGAAAAAAAACATATCCTTAGAACCAACAGTTCTATTGCTGGGAATCTAATCGTAAAGTATCAGTTATTATTATTATTATTATTATTATTATGGATTATTATTATTATTATTATTACATTGCCATGACTCCCAGCAGTGTTTCATTATACTGAAAAGGTAGACATAATAAAATATCCAACAATGAAGAATCAAGAGATTGTTACAGAACACACATCAAAGAATATTGAAGGAGCGCCATGCAGCCATTAAGAATGTTCAAGTTTCTGTATTGACCTGAAAGATTCCAATCATCAGTTGAGAAATGAAGAGTAGATTTCCAGAACAATAAATATAGTATCATTTACTTATATAAAATAGTTATAATAATAATAATAGCACACAAATTACATGCACACCTATTAAAAATCTGGATCAGTATACATCAAAATGTTAACAGTGACTATTTATGGGTAGTGGAAATAGGGATAATGTTTATTTTCTGCCACATATTCACATGCATTTTCAAAACCTATGAAATAAACATGTACTACTTGTAAAGCTGTTCACTCTTTAAAGAAAAAACATCTGTATATTTCAATGTTTTCACATTGAATATGATCTTTTTTAATTTTTAGGAAAATAGAAGAATAGCAAGTGTTGAGTAATGTGTTGGGAACAATACAAAGTGTGTGGGGAGATGAGGGAGTTGGTAAGTTAGACGCTGCAGAGGGGAGGGAGCAAGAAAAATATTCTAGAAGAGGCAGGCTTTGCAAGATGATAAAATTTGGGGACACAGAAAGAGGAGACTGGGGCACGGTCTGGTTTCAGGACTGCCCTGTCAGAGCGCTTCTGGAAACATACAGTCAGGTCTCAGGTTAGCACAGAAACAGCCATCAGCCCTCTACAGGGCTGATGTGTCCACTTCGTACCCAGAAGGGCGGCCGATGGTGGCCTAGACTTGCTGTTGAATGTCACTGTGGGAAGGACACCGGGCCTTCCTGGCACTCTTCAACCAAGGCTTCCTGCCTGCTCTGTCTCCCTCCAGGCACAAGTACCAGAGGAAAACAATTGCTTGCTGGGACCTGCTCCTCATTCAGTCTAGTCAGTCCACATCAGAGCTGAGTCCTGTTCCCTTTCTCCTGGAAAGATCTGGCTTCCTAGCCAGCATTCCCACTGGTTCCCACCACTAGTCACCCTACCAGGGAGCCCCTGAGTCCTAACTCCACAGCCAGTCATCCCAGGCCTGGGCCAGGTCTGCAACCTCTAGACCAGACTTTCTTGTCCTGTGAGCCTTTCTTAGTCAAGGCCCCAGCTCTGCCATGGATTCTCTAAGATCTGTCTTCCTGGGCTAAACCCATGCTCCTTCTCTCCCAGCATGCCAGTGCAGGTAGGCTGCGTACCTGTCCCTGTCTCTGGGATGAGCCCTGTCTGGTCTGGTCTACTAGGTAGTAATGATTTGACTAAGTACTAGATAGGTCCCCAAGTGTGTTTGACTCATGCATAGTAGAAGTTATGTCACCTTTCCCCATTTCTAGCGTATGTATTTTGAATCTCCTTAGTTAGATTCATGAAGACATTGTCTATTTTAATCATCTACCAAGAGCCAGTTTTTCAGTGTGTTTATATATTAATTTTCCATCTCAAAATGTCAGCTTTTACCTTTATTCATTTTGTTGTTTCACATAATTTGCTGTTCTTTTTTGGAAAATATATGTCCTAAGTGTCTCTTCTTTAATAATACAGCCATTTGAAACTAAATTTTCCTCAGTGCAATTTTAGCTACAACCCAGAAATCTAGGTATAAAGTTTTCTTCTTTTCATTACTTTCTAGAAAATTTATCCTATCAGTTTTGATTTCCTTTGACCTAAAAGCAAGGAGAATTCCTCTTATCTTTGCAAATTAAATTTACCCTGGCTGTCATTTTATTGTTTAATTCTAACTGTGCCAAATAAAAACTAATCCAGACTTAGAGAGGGAGAGACTTTCATTAGAAAGACAACACTAATGGAGAGATTGCTGGGATCTCAGAAACCTACAAGCCTCTCAAAGTCAGACAGAAAAATGTTTTCCTTTGTAGGGCAAAAGAGGCGGCAGGGAGAGATCAGCAGGGTCTTTGGAGAGGAATCTGGGCAAATAAGGAGAAATGACCAGTGGGCTCTGATAGCAAAGTGGTCTTACTGTGATCAGCTGATCCCTAAAAGAAGCTGATAAGGGAGAAAGTCCCACTTTCTAAGTACTTCCTCAAGTTTGAAGGCAAGCAGAGCTCTGGGTCTTACCAGGAAGAAGCCTGAGAAGAGTTTGGCCAAGACAAAGCAGAGAGTAAGAAATGGGCTATTGTGAAGACTTGGTCAGTTGTAACTTGAACTGACCAGCACTTTCTTAAAGGATCCTAGGCAAGCACCTTCCTCCTCAGTCAGCTACCTCATCAGGTCTTCCCTCAGGGTGGATGCGTACAGCTGAGGAGAGCTTCTCACCTCGACCTTCTTCCTTGGCACGATTTCCACCAGACAAGCAGTCTTCTCTACCTACTTCATAAGTGCAAGCGCTGAACTTTTGCGGCTTATGCATTAGCAAAGAAAATCCCTTCTAATTGTAACATAACACACAAATCCAGGAGTAATAACCAAATAGCTAAATATTAGAGCTGGAAGGGAACTTGAAAATGCTTGGTCTGATAAAATAATTTGACAGAGCAGGAAACTGTGGCATCAGTGAGAAACATCCAAAGTGTTGTAATTTAAAAACAATTCTTAGGAAGTTGTGTTACTGTCCTGGTAGAAAGAAGACAAAGGATTTGAACAGGTGAAGGTTTCCCCTGAGTCTAAAATAAATATTATCCCACTCCTTCCTTATGAAACTATTATTTTACCACTGGAATTCCTTGACCAGAGGTTTAAGTCTCTCTGGGATCAAAGGCCAAAGGAGGTTGAGGGGTCAAGTTGAGAGAGAGAAGACAGATGCCCACCGGGTTGATTTAGCAATAGCAGGAGACACAAAAGCCTGAGCCTTGTTGCTCCTAGGGGCTGTTTCTGTCTGCCAGGAAGTAAGGTCCCAAAAGACCTTCAAGCAAAAATAATCAATAAACTCTGTGCTGACTCAGGAGACCGTGGGGGAGAGAAGCAATTCAACCCCTACAAAGTCCCTCTCCTATAATTCTCCATAAACTGACTGATGTTCAGGAAAAAATTAGTTGTTTAAAGAGATTCTAGATCATTTAAACTCAACAAATACAAAGCCAAGTCATTTTCTGCCAGAACAAAATGTGGCAAAATGGTGTGGTTTACCAGGTACTGGGAGAGAAGAGAACTTCAGAGAAGCTCAACTGAAAGAAACTATTAAGAAAAAGAATAGAAAAGGATGTTGGGGGAGAAGATAGAAGAAAGACAGTTACAGAATGGGGGGTTTCTTCTCCACTTGGTGGGTGGTTTGTAGCCTCTTTGGTGTCTGACAATAGCACAGAGCTATCAGTCTCTGGGCTGTACTAGCCTCACTGGGCACAGCCTCTCAGGACACTTTCTGCTGCAAAATCTTCTTTTTTCTCCCAAGCAGTTGAGCCTGACCACCCCCAGGATGCTATGAGAGACCCCTGGTGGTTCTCTGCCTCATTCCTCATTCCCAAAGTATACCTCCTCTCACCAACAGCCTTCGTGGTACATGTACACACACATACACACACACACACACACACACACACACACACACACACACACACACTGAGAATCACAAACCCAAAAGGTGGACAATGGGACTTAGAAAACAGAGCACATAGTAAAGGGCAGAAGTGACCGGTGATCTAGGTCATTCATGAAACAAGTCAAGCTGTGTTGGTTTTTATCCCTTCAAGGAGTATTCATTGCCTGTACACAAAAGGGGGGGGGGTCCCAAAGAGACACGTGCTCCTCCAATTGGAGCTTCTTTCTCTGTACGGTCTGCCACAGAAAGTTCTGCAACCCTCCACAGTACCCCATGCCTTTCTCTTAGTTACTCTGATCTTATGCTTTTAGTTGAAAAACACAAAACAGGATATTCTCTAGCACGAACAGAAGATACTTCCCCCCAGTTCTATTCTCAGCTTTAAAGATTAATCAGGACAAATATGCCAAACCCTTCAGTGTTTGGCTTTCTTACTAATCTAAAAACGTGCACTCATTTGAAATGCAAGTCATTTATCTCTTGAAAATGCTGATGCTTTTTGTTGGCAAGTCATTCTGCACTTATTACAAAATAATGAAATGTAGTGTATGTGATCTTCATAGTACAAAAAATTTTAACTGTAAACAACAAATTATTCAAAACAATGTATAACTAACTGAAAGCAGAGTTTGGTAAGGGAAGCCAGGACATCTGGGATTCAGGCTGTTTCTTTTCAACCACTGTCTATGGAACATTTGACTGGGTGCCAGTTACTAAAAATGGTGCTCCTGAACATACTGTCTCCCGACCAGATCCTTGAAGCTTTCATTGTTCAGGTGAAAGAAATGCTGAGGACTAATTTGCACTCCTTAGCAAGTCTTTATTTCAAATAAAGAGCATATTCAAGTGAGGGATGTCTCAAGACAATAAAAGTGAATGTTTACTTGAGAATGCTAACACTTCAGGCAAGCACAAAATTGTACTGATATGTGTGATTAAAATCCTTTAATCTACTAAACACCAACTTTCTAGATTGCGTGCAAATCACAAGTCAAGATTAGTCGGTTCGGGCCTCCTCGGTGGTGCAGCGGTTAAGCTCTGCACTGTGGAGCTGTCTGCAGCAGCGACGACGTAAGTTTGACGCCTGGCTGGGAAGATTCCCACATGGCGCAACAGACTTCTCCTGCCTCACCCGCTGCTCCCCTCAGCAGTGTATTTCTGTCTATCTGCCTGTTCTGCTCTCCACTCTGTCTCTGGTGAACCCTCTCGCCGCCCCACGCCTCTGGCCTGTACCCCAGCTTGTATGCATAAATAAATAAAATCATTTAAAAAAAAAAGATTAGTCGGTTCAACAGACAAACCACTTAAAAGGAAAAACACTTGGGCACACAGAAGCAAAATCTGGAGCTGCACTTGAGGAAATAGTAACAGAGAAGAAAACATTTATTACTTTCATTATGGTTATTATTATTTACACACATTTACTCATTAAGCAAAGAAATTTGAGGCACTAAAGGCTGTTTTACTCATTAGTGCCTTCTGAAGTACAGACTATCAGAGAAACATCACAATTATCTCTTAATGCTCTTCCTGAATTTCTGAATTTAAAAAACAAAGAATGTCAGTGTTAAAATTTATATCAATAAGAAAGGTTATAAAAAATAAAAAACAAGATAGAATACCTCAGTCATCACAGGCTTCCTCAATTGAGACCCATATGTCCAGCTATCCCAACGTGAGATTAAAAAAAATGTAACTCCCAACTGAGGTAAATAAAACCACCAAATGAAAGAGAAAAACTCCACAAACCTAATTCAGAGACCAAAGATACTGCTAAATTTTGTCTTTTCTTATTCTTTCCCCATAAAACTCTTTCTATCTAGGTTCTGAAATTTCTAAGTTCCATCTGATTTCTTTTGCTTAGCTGTTGTTCCTTTCTTTAAGCCTTCATTTAGTCAAATGCTAGCCCTTATGAAAGTGGAAAGATTGGGCCTCCCCGGTGGCGCAGCGGTTAAGCAAGTTCGGCAGCAGCAAGGCAAGTTCGACGCCCAGCCGGGGAGAATCCCACATGGTGCGGCAGACCTCTCCTGCCTCGCCCGCTGCTCCCCTCAGCAGTGTATTTCTGATCTGCCTGTTCTGCTCCCCGCTCTGTCTCTGGTGAACCTTCTTGCCGCCCCATGCCTCTGGCCTGTACCCCAGCTTGTATGTATAAATAAAAAATAAATCTTTAAAAAAAAAAGTGGAAAGATTACATTTCATAATTGGGGAGGAAAAGCTCAAAGATTGTTCCTCCCACCTCCAGCATTTGCATACCATTTAATCATTAGTGTTTAGAACTTCTTTGGTTTCATGGCTTTGAGAAGGGGTGAGGCAAGATGACCAACATCTATAATGGGTAGTGCATTTTTACCTACTTTAGAAGGGTGTAATGAGAATTACTCCTAGATGAACAATTTAAAGTTTATAAAGCACCTGGCATCCCTTGGAGAGTTGGCATCCTAAGTATAAAGAACAGTAACACCATCATGTTACTGTGAGAACAATGCAGGCAGAATGTAAGAGTTAATAACATAGAAAGCAACACAGTAAAGGGAGTAGTCACCTCTTTAATAATGTGTCGCAAAGGTAGTCCAAGAAAAAATTACAATACAGAATGTTAGATAACAACAATCAAATGTAAAGATAAAAATATACATATAATTTAACAGAAACAGCAAGATACAAAAGGAAGGGGGCCTTTTTATCTCAAGGTTTTCTTTGTAGTTTAAATTCTCTTCTCATCTTTCAGCATGGATAGGAACACTAACAGTCCTTAACAGATTAAAAGAAAAATACAGTATGTCATATTGGGGTGGTTTGTTTCTAAACTCTCAATTCTATTCCATTGATCCATGTGTCTCTTTTGTTCCATACTGAATGATTTTGGTTATTATAGCTTTGTACTATAATTTGACATCTGAGACTGTGATACCACTATTTTCCTCTTGTCAGGATTGTTTTGACTCTTTGGGGTCTTTTGAATTTGAGGTTCCATATGAATTTCATTAATGTTTGTTTTATAGCTCTGAAGAATGCCATTGAAACTTTGATAGGGTTGCATTCAATCTGTATATTGCTTTGGATAAAATGGCCACTTAGAGCAAGAAATATTTTTGCAAATAGCTGTACTTTTGAAAAAATATATATTTTTAACTGTGGTAAAATACATAAAAATAAAGTTCAACATTTTAACCATTTTTTAATCTACAGCTCAATATTGTAGGTGTATCCTTGTGCAACCAATCTCCCAAACTCTTAATTTTGCAAAACTAAACTCTAACCCTTAAACCATTCCCCATTTCTCTTCCCCCAGTCTTTGACAACCACTAATCTATTTTCTGTCACTGAATTTGATCACACTAGGTACCTCACATAAGTGGAATCATATATATCGGTCTTTTTAAAACAATCCTTTAAATCAGAGAAACTCTTTAACAGAGCAAATGGAATTAATCTAAAGTACAAATAGGCAGAAAAACAGGAAGCAGAAACTGAACTGGGGAGAATTCTAGATTTCATTGTCTGTAAACTGACCCCCATCATCACAGTATTTATTGGGAGTGGATACAGATCCTCTTCTCCAAATGTTTTTTTGAAACAAAAACAAAAAGCACAAGCAGAGAGTAAACTGAGAAACCCCAGCTTTCTGTATCTGCAAAACTACTCGGAGAATATTGGTTATCAGATGGGGATTCAAATACTCTTCTCCAGATAACTGTAAAACTAAGAGAGGCAAAGTCAAAATTACTTCTTAGTTTCTCAAGCTCTGATTCTAAAGAAAGAAGTTGTTATCATTCTATGTGTCAAATTCAATCAGAAAAAAAAAATTAATTCCAATCTAGTACTAAAATTATTCACCTAAAAACTTCTCTAACCTTTCTGAATTGTTTTCTGTTCATTTTAATAAAGGTGTTACCAAGATTTAATAATGCATACATGAAAGGTTATTATCTATTATTCAAGTTTTTCTTAGTAATGCTAAAAAAATCTAATTTGTTTCAAAATACAAAGAAAATGATCATCTAAAATCACAAACTTCAACAACCTTAAAAAAACACGCTGATTGAATCATTGTAGAGAAGAGACAACTACGGAAACCTGAAACTAACTCTGATGCTAAAGCTCATTTCAGCTGCAAAAGAGCTATATGAGCATAAATTTACAAGTCTGATGGGAAATTTCCATTCTCATCATATTAAATATTTTAATTACATTTTTAAATCTAGGATGTGCCCTACAGTTGGGAAATCATAAAGCAAATTAATAGAATTACTCTTTCAGAAAAGAATTATCAGTCATCAAAACTTCTGAAAGATTAAAAATGTACTTTGGAATTTTTTTTTTTTTTTTGCTTTGCTCCACCTTATTTTTTTTTTCTTGATATACTAAATGCCCTGGGGCTCTGACCCAGCTTCAGAAAAAGAGCCAGTAGAGTGGCTTTACCGGGAAAAAAAAAAAGAAAGAAAGAAAGAAAAATTATCCAATTGGGGATTAGCAATACTGTAATAGGGATTAAGAAGTGACACAGAACAGGAACACCCTAGAAGTGTGTATATAAGGGCCAAAAGGCAGCCTGCAGTACGCTCCTCTGTCACTTCTCTCACTCACTGGACCAGCTACTCATCTTCAGGAGCATCATGTCTTGTACCGCTCGCATGTCCTCCAGGGCTGGAGGCAGCGGCTCCATCAGGGGCTCGACCTGTGGAAGCGGCTTCAGTGGTGGAAGCAAATGCGGTCTCGGGGGCGGCTCTAGTCGGGGCTTCCGAGGAGGCTCCAGCAGCTGCGGCATGAGTGGGGGGTCCAGCGGAGGCTTCGGAGCGGGTTTTGGTAGCTTCTCAAGCGGAGGTGGATTTGGAGGAGCGTCACGCT